>VXBB01010670.1:718844-805870 GCA_013399915.1 Illadopsis cleaveri
TTTTCAAGGCACGGGCATCAGATAGGGACACTCCCCCGAGATGAAAGGGGTCAAGTTACAACCAGTTCCACCAGTTCAGTGCAGGGCTCCTCTGCCAAGTTGGTTAAACCTTCCTTTTCCTGTGAGACAGCCTGGCGAGAGAGCGGAGCCTGCAGCTAACCCTGGCGAAAGGCGCCACCGGGGAAAACCCCATTCAACCACAAACAACACATGCTAAAAAATCTCGTGGTAGCTCTTTATTCCTACAGTTTGCTAAATGACATTCATAGCCCCATTTGCATTTCTACAGACTAATCTTCCTTTTCCTTCTTTAATCCTCCACCTATTAGGAGACGAGGAGTCCCAGAATTTCCTCATCTCTCAGACGACGCAGAGGCGACCAAGCCTTTGCCTAGCCACAAGCCACGCTCTCCGACCATGAGAGAGATCCTCACTTACCTTTAAGAAGGGCTTGCAAACGATCCCACAGTTAACAGAGGACAAACTCACTTGGAATAAGATAAACTTTCTGTCCCTTTCTGAAGTCAGCAAAATTTCTTCATATACAAGCAGATACATACCCTCCTTGTTGGGCTTGCACAGAAGTGGCAAACTGCTGCCTACTGCCAAATCTCTGCCACCTCTGACCATATCTGTATGGGCTGAGATTTCCATTTTATCTCTACTCAAAGGGGAAGGAGAGCAAGGAAGAAAAGAATCAAGGGTTCTGGTGGTAATGGTTATTTTGTTTCTTTGAACAGCAGTGTTTGGGTTTTGGTTGGTTTTTTTAAAGAAAACAAAATCAAGAATCTGAAGTGTGGTTTTCAGACCTGATGGCATCTTACAGCTGTCTTTGTTGTGAGGAAGTTAGTCATAAGTCTCAGACACTAGCTAGGGCTGTCTAGCTAGTAGCTGCTAGCAAGTCTAGTATGATCTAAATATTCTTTACAACATTACACAGAACTACCGTTAGACAACAAGGAGTGTCAGAACAGACTCCAGGCTTGTTATCTCAAGATGAGGAGCTGACATAAACCACTGATGGCTACATGTTCCACAGAAGAGAAGGTGCTGGTGGTGAGAAGAATGGAGAAGAAGACCAAAAGCTGTAATAAAAAGCAAGAGGAAGATCCCTGGGAAAATCCTCAAACCCCACTGGTGATGAACTGGAAGAGCTGGAATAGCTGCAGCTAACACAGAAAAGCTCCCTTCCCAGGCAGTAAATGCGATGCAATCCCTCACATTCTCTTCCCTCCACCTGCCAATCTTTAGGAAGAGCAAGCATAAGCAAAATCCATCAGGATACTCCTGCCATTTTATCGCTATTGGCAGTCTGCTGTCTTAAACAACAGCTCACTTAGCTGATGCCTGGAGCCAGTCTTCAGAGTAGCACTCTTGGAGAGGTAAACCCCCACCTTCCCCTCCAGAGACACCCTACCCTCTGTATGTGGAGCCGGTGGAACTGGTCCGCAATGCACTGCAACTTCCGTGCAATCTGCACCTCCGCACGTGCTTCCCGCTGACCTTCCTGAGGTTCCTCTTGGAGGTGCGGATCCAACACAAAGCCAGCTGGAGGAACATGTAAACGGTAACCAGCACTCCCTACAAAACAGATCAGAAGAGTCATTCTCCCAGGGAAAAGATTGTCTTTTCTACTCAGTACACTTCATGGAGGAAAGAACTGCACATAATCCTAAATTTTTGAGTTAAAGTCTAGTTCCTGAAGGCCAAACAATGACTGTATACTGTAACACAGTACAGTAAAAGATTTGCCCAGCTTTCAAATAAACTTATATTGATTAAGCAAAGCATTCTGCTGATTTCCATAGTCAAATGAGTGGCAGGATCTTAAAATTGATTCCTTTTGTTTGGTTACAGCTCAGCCAAGTGCTGTGGTTTGGGGTTTTTTTTAAGAACACTTTGCAGTTTTACAGGATCTCTGCCTCAAGTTGTCTCCACTCAAAGGCAGCAGTATCTTTCCTGTCAGTCTTTTCTCAGTTTTATGTCATTTAGTGATTTTAGTGATCTAAATTAAAGCTGAATTGGATACACAAAGTTGAGTGGTGACCCATCAGTTACTAGTAAAATACTGGATGGACATACTACTTATTCAGCAATAACTCCAGTGAAGAGCCTGTCTCTCCACTGAAAACTTCTAGGAGTTTCCACTTCCTATGTGGATGAGACAGACCATTGGTAGTTTAAAAATGTAGGCAAATTGTAGGATATGAAGTACAGTGAATATTTAAACATCTAGCAGTAAAATCAAATGTGATAGAATAAACACAAAAAGAGAGAGAGGGAATAGCAAAGATAGCAGAGGCAATGAGCAAGTGTCTGGTTCCTGCAGTGGACAAGCAAGGGTAAAAAAAAATACAAGTTGTCTTTCTTGAGGGAATAGGACTAAAGCAAAATAATTTCAGTCCCTTAATAAAATGCCCTAATGAGAGAGACCTTGCTTGATTGGGGAAGAGCTAAAGGGACAGTTTCTTTGCTGCAAAGCTAGTGACACTGGAGTGCTCTTACCATAGAAGAGTCTCCGTGGCTCTTCAGTGACTCCACAAGGCAACATAACATCCTGACTGGAAGAGGATGGGCTGAGTGTTTGAGTTGCCTTGTCCTGCTGCTCGGGATGCCTGATACCGGGACCACAGCAGTGTGTGAGGGGGAATAGTTGAAATCTCCCCAGAAGGCAGCTGTAGGACTGGTTCTGTGTGAAAAAGCCAGTTGCAGTCATCTCACCAGGCTGACCTGCAAGTCCAAAGTCATCAGAGTGAAACACGTCATCGTCCAGCCCATCCAGGCTAGAATAGTCCTCTTCCAGGTAGCTGGGGCGATCCATTGCTCCTGCAATAAAGGGATATTTGAGGAAACAGCTCAGACACAACAAGAATGTTGTCCAGGAGAGAATGCCTTTTGCTCCAACAATAGAATACAACCGATTTTACCACACCTTCTCTCTTCCCCACTTCCCAGTGCTGCCCATCTGCATGGACAGGAAAGATGAGTGACCTGTGATAAAGGTCAAGGCTTTGCAGAACGCCCTCAAGTGCTAGGCCAGAAAGAGACAAGCTTCACACATGTATAAGTCCACCCAAAGCTCCAATTCCACACCTGCTCACAAGTAGAGAGCCAACCCCCAACCTCAGCACACAGAAACAGAAAAGACATTTTAAAAAGCAGCCCAAATTCTTCTAATAGCCCCAAGGCCAGTCAGCTTCTTTGGGGGTCTGTTTTGCTTTGGCCTGCTATATTTGAACTTTATGGTATATCCCATTCACTTTTTTCCCATCTATTGCTTATTGATGAAGAAAAGCTCTTATAATCACAATGCTGCAAGGCCAGATTTTTAAGAAACCCCAGTGGTTGCAAAACTTAGAAGCTGTCAAAGCTGCTTCTGTGAAGCTCTCCATTACTTCTCCCTATGAGGGCAAACTTTCCTTCCAACTTCTCATTTCTTCCCTCAGCTCAACTTAAGATATGTCCCAAACTTGGCAACGTAGTCACTTCCTTATCCCTCTTACCCTCAAGCCTACATGCGCTGTTAGTGCAATGGTTCATCCTACTATGAAAGAAAAACATGGCTGGTGTCAGTGTCTAAAGCAGGATTTCTGTAGTTGCCACAGTAAACAGTCCTGACCTCTGTTGCAGCACAAAGCTGAACAAAGATGGTAGAGGGGAAAAACCCCCATAAACCCTAAATCACTATTTCAGAGCTCTTTGCAAACATAAAGCAATTAGAAGCAGTATTACCAAAAATGCCACAAGTCCCTTTACTGTTACCTGTGCATCTAACCCAATTGGAAGACAGACTCCTAAGAGATCCATCTCCAGGATTTCCACCCAGTTCCAAACAAGGCAGTGAAATTCAACTCTTCATGTCTCTTCCTTTGCTCTGGTTTGCGAAGCATTTAACAGAATGGAAGACTAGCAAGAGGAATTTCAGGCCTGAAGGAGACATTAATAATAATTTTATAAGGATGTGTTCAGCACTGCCCTTGGTGCTCCCATCTCCCCCCAGGTGAGCAGCATTCAGGACACCAGCACGCTAGAGACAACAGGACCAAGCAGTGCAAGAACTGTTTCTGCAGGGCTCTGGCTTGGGGGCACTATGGCTATTTAAGTTGCTGCATCTCAGCAGTTCACTCAACTGAGCCACAACTCCCAAAGAAGTTTCTGTAGAGCAGAACAGGTACCAGCCCCACAGCTGGATGGAGCTCTGTTGGATGACAGCAGGGGCAGAGCACTCATAACATTCTCACCAGGGCTTAAAGTAGCACACTGAAAGGAGTTATGGGCCCCAAGTGGCAGGCATCTCCTTGCCAGCTCTTCGGCTGGATCACAGTCACCTGACACAGAGGCAGGTGGGAATGTATTTTGTCTTTGCAGAAAAGTTTGCCAGATCTCATCTGTCAGCTTCACTGGGACACGGGCATTCCTCGGGGAAAATGCAGCAAAGGCACAGAGCAAACTCCGAACAAAAGAGGGTTTTAAGAGCAAGAAGTTTAACTCGATCTCCTGCAATACGGTCCGACCCTTCTGCAGAACTCGTCAGAGAATGCCGATGGAGCGCGAAGGATAACTCATCCTACAACTCACTGGAACTCCTTCTACAACCTCCAAACGCAACTCACGCTAGGATCCACAGACACCGGACAGCTCGGGCTACGGGTCTCTGCCCGGGCAAGCCCCGCGTCTCCGGTGCCGTGTCCTACCCACGGCACTTCCTTCCACAAGCCAGCGGCGACAGCCGCGGCTCGGGGCAGCCGCACGCCCGCGCTGACAGGCGGCAGGCCGGGAGCGGAGGGAGGGCTCAGCGCACACGTGCGTGCCAGCGTCCCAAAACAAAGCTGGCCGGCCTCGCTTCGCCACCGCTGACCGCCTTTAACTCTTCCCCGCCCGGGCTCTAGCCCCGCAGATGTGCCCCCGGCCAAGAGGTTTAAAGCGGCTCCTCCGGGCAGCGCCGTGGGACGAGACTCCGAGCTCGGCGGGGCGGCCCGGGAGGGGCAGCGCTGGCTGTGCAATCAGCCATCGCCTACATTAGCGAATCAGCTGCTTTCCNGGGCTGCCCCGAGGCGAAACCCCTTCCCTGTCACGATCGCGCCCGGCCTCGGCACCGCCCTCACCGGCGACGTGACTCAGAGTGGCCAGCCCCCAATGGCGAAGGCGCTTCCCGGGCACTCACCGAGNCAGCGAGGGTCGGTGTGTGTCAGCCCTCAGCGGGGCGTGCCGCTGGCAGGCCGCGCTCCGAATGCTCCCACAGGCAGCAGCCCCAGCCAGGGGCTGAGCCACAGGCGCGCTGGGCTAGCTTTAAATCTGATGGGAGTGTGACTCCAGCTAGTTGATTTCCAACAAAACTTTGATTTTTCAGCTTTAAATGACTTAGAAAGTTCTTCCTGACTTATAAAGTCTGAACGCTGAGGTGTGAAGGTCAAGGAGTTCCTTGCAGTGTGTTATGCTCTTTCCTGTAGATGAGTAGGACTACAGGATTAAAGAATTAAACTAATAAAGATAATTTCTTGATAGTGCTTTCTGAGAAGCCTCCTCGATGAGATTAGGATAAAAAAGCCAAGCCTCATGCTGCAAACAACAGCTCGGTGCATTTACCCTTACTCTGCCAATGATTGATCAGCTCCCCCTGTAATCAGTGGCAAAATCTCACCATGTTAAGAGAGGCAGGACCCAGCTCCTTGGCGCAGAGCAGCACCCTGTCAGGCTGTTTTTAAAACCCAGGTAACAAGATCGCTTGGAAGGGAGGCTTTAAAATCCAGCTGGCAGCTGAGTAATGTTAATTGCTGTCAAGTCTGCCACACAGTTACTGAGGTTTGTAACTTAAAACTCAGGGGAGGGGTTAGATTGCAAACCGATGGCTAGCAAGGTGAGGCGAATTACTACGGTTTCCTCGTATCACATTGTCCTGGGCAGGCTCACAGGGCCTCTCCAGTTAAATGTTTCAGAGTCACTGTGATTTTGAGTGAGGTATTTACAGTTGCCATTAATAGATTAACGGGCTAATAATATTCATTGTCTCCAAGAACCCATTTCTTTGTGTTTCTTGTCCAAGTGTTCATTTCAACTCTTTTATTTGCCAGAAGGCTTGAGTCTTTGCTTATTTACGAGAAGATCAGATCATATTTGACTCGTACCTCACCACCAAGTAAGAAAGAAAAAAATACTCTTTTCTTTCATTTTCAGTAAGGGACAAGGTTCCTAAGTTAATTAAGCTTCATTGTTCACTTTTGATAGTCAAGGGAATTGTGAGTAGGAGGAGATTGATATTAAATTAAAAAAAAAAAAGAAAAGGCAACAAAAGGCATTCTATATCTTTGAGATAGTCAAATTTTATCACACTGATGGTCAGGCCCTGGCAAAATGCCAGCTGCTGGAGGGCTACTTCTAATTTGAATGTGCATCACTATAAATAAAAAATGAATGTGCTATGATTCCAACCACTTATGTCTTCCAGACTGAGTAATAACTGCCTGCTGGTTAGGCTCATTAACAGTAAGAACAGTACCTGATCGGCTTTGTTTTCATCTCATTGAGCTGCAGTTGGGGCCACACTTTATATCCCCAGAGGCTGCATTTTGGGAACTCCTACTGTGTAGAAAATGTATGGAAACTGAAATCTATGTATATAATCAGGCTGAATGGTAAGAGGGCTCAGGAAGGATATTGGTGCCTTTCAGTGATTAAAAAAAAGATATGGCAGCATTTCTAAGAGGGGGGACTCAGAGGGATTCCTTGAGGAAATTAGACATTGTTAAGAAATGGCTCCGAGTAAATAGACCGAAACCAAGACAGAGACAGCGAGTCTGAAATGGAAAATTGTGAAACAGGGGCAAGTTATACCACCAACCTCACTGCACTCAGCTGAGAGAGTTTCTACAATAGTGTGGAGACAAGCTTCTTACCTGGGAACAGGAGCCCAAGGGACAGATTCTCTGCCAGAGAGTTTTTGCTCATTAGTGTACATGGTGACATTTTGATTCAAGAGATTAATCTTAAATCACGTGCAGCAGTGTCCCTGTGACATCCGTGGATGGAAATACTGTGCATCCTATAACCCTTCTGTCAGCCTGCTCTACTGCTCAAAAGAATAGTGAACAAAATTGCTCCTTTTATTTAGTTATCCCCCCCTACATATTCCTCACATGTCTTCACAACTATTTCTTATTTTACTGACAAAATGCTATTGTCAGCATTGTGCTGTAATTGCAGAGTACATTGTGATCTTAGGCACGGGCCTTGCAAGCTGCTCTGCCTGGGTGGGCTCCAAAACCCACACAGGGCCAACTTGACTTTGGTGGGGGTAGTCTTGTCTGATAAGCTCAGTTTCCATTTCTATTTTTCTATTTTTGTAGCTCTTATGGTTGGAGTAGGGAAATTAAGGGTAGTCTCATGGATCATAAAGCAAAGGATGAACAAGAAAAACATTAGGGGTTGATTCTATTTATTTTGTTATCTTAAAAACATTTGGTCAATGGGATGATTTTCAGGGGGCTCAATCTGAGTGCAAAGGAGTGGAAAACAGTGTCTTCTGCCCTGACACATATCAGTGGCTTTACTAAATGCATTCTGCCACACTTTATTGTTGTGTGAGGCAGAAAAAAAGTCTTGAATTTCATGTTTGACCATCCCTGTATATTTCTCACATAAGCCAGACTCTTGGAGAAAGCTGGCCTGTGTCCTGATGGAAGGGCTCACTGTGTTCAGCACCCAGTGCTGGTAAGAGAAAGTGCTGCACATTTCAATCGGTGTGCTGGAGAACAGGATCACTAGCTGACTATAAATAAAAGTGAGAAGATATTGCTGTTGGGGTTTTTTTCTGAAGGGAGCAAATTTTAAGGCAGCCTGCCAGGTTTACTCCTTCTTGCTTTTCTAAAACCAAAACTGAAGCACACTTTTTCTCCCTAGATAATGTCATTAGGTTGGGAAAATGCTTCACCCTCTCTTGGGGTGCTCTGCTTGAAGACAGGAGTATGCAATTTTGATACAACCTTTCTACGGCCAGCCCTGTAAATTCAGCCATGACTTAGAGACAATGGGCTGAGGGAAACACTGACAACCAGGCTTGAGGTGTCTGCGTTTTTGTGTTACTGAACATGTTCTTCTGTGCTGGAGTCAGCCTGAATTCATTCTTTCTTTCTTTCTTTCTTTCTTTCTTTCTTTCTTTCTTTCTTTCTTTCTTTCTTTCTTTCTTTCTTTCTTTCTTTCTTTCTTTCTTTCTTNCCAAACAACAGCAATTGCTCATATCTCTGGGTTTCTTCCTTTGCCCATGTTTTTCCTCCTAATTTTGTACTCCTGTGCACTCTCTCCTGCTTTTTCCCATCTCATTCTTATGAGTTTTCTTCTTCATCATCTTTCTTGGATTCTGGACTAACTCTTGCAGCATAAACTTCCTCAGATGTTTGACTCCACTATTGGGATTTCATAAGGGCTATATTAAAGGAAAATCTGTATCTGGTCTTTACAGAGTTGCAGCCTTGTTCTGTAAAGGCCTGATCCACTCCTTGCAAAGACAAACTGACTTCAGAAGGGTAAGATCAAGGACATTTTTGAGTGTGATTTGTAACGAACACTGAATATACTCAGGACTCACCAGATGTACTCAGGGCAGGGCAGAATCAGATCTTTATCTCACTGCATGAAAAGTTATGGTGCTGCTAAATGTCACAGCTGGGTAATGTGTAAGCTTGGGGCTTGACACCACACTTAAACCTGCAAGGGTTCCCTGCTTGGTTGAGACTATTTGATTTTGGAGCTCAGTTATCACAGGACTGCAAAACAGCTGAGATGGAAGGGACCCTGGAGATAATTTGGTCCAATCACCCTGCTCAGGCAAGGCCACCTACACCATGTCCAGATGCCTTTAGAATATTTCCAGGGATGGAGACTCCATTACCTTCCTTACCAACCTGTGCCAGTGCAAATCAGCATGGGTGGAAAATTCATTTGTAATCCCAAGTTCAAAATACCTAAGGGATACATTTTTATTACTTTTTTTTTTTAATTCCCAAATCTATTTCTTCCATTTATTTTAAAACTAATGACAGTGATTGTTCCTATCTCAGGACACATACACAGATTCTCAGCTTTTTCATTATTCTCAGTGCTACTCACAGGTCATCAAAGAGATAAGTCCTTGCAGTATCAGGTGGTAACAAGTACATTGCACATGACCCCCATACAGATATTGTCATCTTGTAGATGTTGTTGTATGGTTGTCATTGTGCAAAAGAGGAACATCACATTTATGTGTGTCATGCGTTTTGGCAAACAACTGCCAGGGACTGCATGTTGTGCTATGTGGACCTTTGGCTGGAACCAGCAAAGAATTCATTTATATTGGTAAATGCTCAGTGTTATTTCTTGAGGTTTGACCTCAAAATCATTCATACTTGGATAGAAAATGGTGGAAAGTAGCACTCGGCTATCCCAAACGTGAAGATAAAGCAGAGAAATTTGACCCCTAGTGCTGACTGCTTATGTTGCAATACAGAACCATTCAGGGTGGTCGGCACACTGAAGCATTAAGTCTTAGGTGAAATAAAATTAAAACTGAAGGTAGAAAATAAAAGTGAGAATAAAACCAGAATTGCCTAATTCTGTCAATAGTTCAAAAGGAAGACCTAGTGCTAGAAGCTGCTGAGTAATTCACATTGTTACCTATTTAAATATATGAAAAGAAAGATAAACATTAAAAATATAGACTAGAAAATTTTTTTTTTTTGCAATTGCAAGTTTTCTTATCATAAAGGGCTTACAGGACATTGAATATTCAGTCAGCTCAGAATATCTCTGAGAAGAGTCTCCGACTAGGGACACCGTTGTTTGCAAATTCATACCCTCCATTTTCATATGTAAATCTATGGTGTTCCCTGTTTCACCACCCCAAGAATAGTCTTCAAATAATTTTTGATCTTTGTCTTTATTGTCTTCAGTTAATGACATTAATATGCTCTCCTTGTGTTAGAAACTTTTTTTTATAAAACACAAAAGTTTAAGTTTGCTATGTAGGCAAAAAAATGCCACTTTCTGTAGAAAAATTTCCTTTTGCTCCCTTGAGTTCTTATTTTCACTGTATTCATTGTAAATACAGTGTATTTTAATGAATACTTATGAGGACTAACATAAAACTGAGGACCTTATTCTTCTTCCAGTGAATCCAGTGGCAAATCATCTCCAAATACCAGTATAACTACAATGGATAGACTTTACAGTTTGGGTGGGAAAAAAACAAACACGTTTCTGACAAATCTCAAAGCCTGGAAAACAAGTCTGAAAATAATTTGGCAGAACAGGATGCTTTACAATTTTCCTGAAGGAATGTTTGCAACTAATGATTCACCAGTTCATCACAATATCTCTAATGCCGGTGAAAACCCATTTCCCACAGCAGCCTGGGGAACTGCATCAGGCACTTTTGGGAAGAGGGTTTTCTTTGGGTTTTAATTGTGAATGTGCAGCTCAGCACTCCAGGTGGGCAACAAGAGGAAACACAGCATTTTCTGTGATATGTAAAAAGCAACACAGCTCACCTTTTCTCCTCTCTGCAGCCGAGTGCAGCCGTCCCGATACCCTTTTTCACAGGAAAGCTTTATCTGGAAAAGGTCCCTCTGTTTGGCTCCTTTTTAACTCTCCCCTTTTTAACAGGTGGCGTTTCCAAGAACAGAGTTGAAAGGCTGAGACAGATTTTCATTTTTAATAACTGAGCTTCAGGTTCCCCAGGAAAAAATGTTCTCCACTGGAGACAAGAAGGTCCTGTGTCACCCAAATTCTTTACTTATTAAAGAGATAGATGAGATCCTCTTACAAAACTACAGTAAAGTATCTCCTTAAATCTGGAGAGGCGCTTGCTATTTCTTTTTTGCAATCTTTGTTTCATTTTTGTGGCTACCTCATCGAAGTCCAGCAGGTCATCCACTGCTGGGACTGACAGGGCAAGAACAGCTGCAGAGGGCAGGGAAATGGTGAGGTGATGCCTGCATCTCAGGTCTGTAAAAGACACAATACTGCAGTGGGATTCACTCACATAGTTTGTGCTTCAGGTTCTACAGGTGTACAGTAGTAGATGGACAATTCTGTAGTGGTAAACATGCTGAGTTCCTTCAAAAGGTGCCAGCAGGTAGCGAGTAGTACTTTTGTCCATTCTGTTAAATGGAGGTTGTTTTCCTTCAAACTCCCATCCTCCCTCCCTGACTAGTGCTGAGGGTGTGCAGAGGCAGAGCAGATTGACACATGTGGAAAACTCATAACAGAACATGAAACTCTCTGGACCAATTTTCATTACTTGCTTCCAATTATTTGAACGATCTATTGAGAAGAGAAGAGAAGAGAAGAGAAGAGAAGAGAAGAGAAGAGAAGAGAAGAGAAGAGAAGAGAAGAGAAGAGAAGAGAAAAAACAAAGAGGAAAGGAAAGGAAAGGAAAGGAAAGGAAAGGAAAGGAAAGGAAAGGAAAGGAAAGGAAAGGAAAGGAAAGGAAAGGAAAGGAAAGGAAAGGAAAGGAGAAATGAAATTTTGGGGGTGCTCAGTGAAAATGAATCAGTCTGTAACAAACAAACAAACAAAAAAACAGCAAAGCACAAGAGTTGTCTGCTCTTTAAAGGGAGATTTAAACATAATGGCTTAAAAAATTCCATGGGAAAAAACCAAACTGCAATTGAACAAATAGCACAGTGGTTGAAACAACTGCTTTATTGAAAAGTCCCAAACCCCAAATGGTTGGCTTTTCAAATGTCCATCTGTACCTTGGGTAGAGAAGTCCCACCTGAGCATTGCCTCAGATTTTAAAATCTTGCCCAGAACTTCTGATTAGAAGCAAACTTAAGGGGAAAACAAGTGGGGAACAAAAATGGGGAGGTTAAAAGGAGATCAGGCAATTATGCGCAAGCTCGGGGCAATTAAAGCTCTCCTGAGCGTTTCACAGAGACAACAGGCTCACTGCTGGCTTCAGAGGAACGGCAGGAGGAGAGGGTGAAGTGGGGATAAGCCAGGGTGAGCAGAGACAGGCAGTCAGCGAGAGCCGTGGGTCCCACCTTTCAGTGGCTGCAAGGCAAGGAGCAGAGGGAAGCTGTAAGCAGACGGGCAGCCAGCATCCTGCTCTCTGTATTTGTGCCTCAGGGTTGGTTTGTTCACTCCCTGGGGAAGCACCCTGCCTTCCCCTCCGGTGCTGCACCAGCCCCTCTTCTGACCTAAGTCATGGCTCCCCTTCTAGGGGAACTAGCCAGAAGGACTGTTTCTGGTTAAATCGACTTGCATGGTCTTTTCCCCGTTTCTTTTGTTAGCTTTCTGCTACTTTTTCACCTCTCTGCTTATTTGCTAATGTTGCCTCCCCTCTCGTCTTTTCTTCTTCTCATCTCTCTGCTGCACTGTCAGTCTCTTTGCTTTCTACCACCACCTGGTCTCATTTCTCAGTTGTCTTTCTCTTGCTCTCTCCTGCCAAGGAAGGGGACCAGTGGCTAGCTCCCAGCACCGCCACAGAGTGTTACTAGCTGCAGTTTCTAGCTTTGGTGCTTTTTGTTGTCAAAGTGTGTTACAAATAGTATTGTTACGGTAACTGAGAGGCAGACAAGCCAGTGCCTGACCTACCTTATTGACAGCAAAGCCGAGATAGCTGCCTCATCTGCCTGCCTAATGATTTGTGGTATCAGTCGGAGATGCCAGCTGGCTTTCCAAAATCACGGGGCAAGTTTGACAATTGTGTTATTTCTATGTGTGTCTTCCTTGAATGCCTGTTCTTTCAGTATCTCCCACGGCTGATGTGTCTGTGGCCCCCTGGCAGCTCAGCACAGCACTGACAGGAGACTCCATTACCCAAGGCTGTCGGCAAAGTGAGGTCCAAAAGCAGGCAGCGCTGGAATCTTCCCTCGTTCCATCACAAGCGACAACACCTTTACAGAGCCGGCTTGGTGGCCTGCAGGGCCGAACTGCTGAGTCACACTATTGTGTTTGGGGGTTTTTGTAAAGCCCTAGACTATTTTTGAAGGGAAATCACAATGGAGGGATGTGGCAGCTCCTGCGCAGGGCCCCCCTGGGAATGCCGGGTCCCCACAGAGCCGCGCTCGCCTTTGTGTGGCGCAGGGCCCGAGGAAGCCCACACGGTCCCGCGCCTGAAGAATGCAGCTTGCTTCAATATTTCCTTTCAATTCACTGCCGCCACTTTGGGAAGGGGTGGGTTACAATATAGGAGAAAGGTTACATCTCCTGCCTTTTTGTGTATCGCTGTGCTGCGATAGCAATTTTGTACAGGCTTGCTGCTATAGCTGTGTGCCAGGTGATTCTCTCAGAGCTCCCTTTCCCTATCTCCAAACTTCTACTGAAATCAGCAGATTTCTATATGCAAGCTTCAGTCCTTAGTAATTTATTGTGGTTTACAGCAGATAACACTTTGGAAGTTTTTCTGAAGAGCTAACTACAAGTAAATTAAATTCTTAAGTGAAAGCAAAATCAGATCTGGTATGAGCAGAAGGCAGAAAAAAGGAATGAAAGATGGCTCAAAATGAATCTATAGACAATCTTAGACAAATCACCTTGCCTGGCTCAGGACTCAAACTTTCTATTGCTAAAATAAAGATTCAGTTTTAAGTGTTACCCCTTTAACTCTTTAAGAATTGAACAGAAAGCATGCTAAAGATATGAAAATGGTTATTCTGTGTTATAGGAAAGGTAATTTTCTTGATTTAAAGTCAAGCTCCAGATTATATGTGTGTTTATCCCAATTTTATGCTCACATAACACCACTAAGTTTAGGGAATCTAATATCAAGCTATGCCTACTGAAGAACAGAGGCAATAGATTTAGGTTTTATCAGTAAATCCCATGGCATAATAATGTCTTTGGTGTCATTTCATCCATTTCACAAAATATTGGCCCTCCTCAACCTGTCAAGTCTTAATACAACTTTAAGTGTTACCTAAATTCCAGCAGCATGTGAGTTTCTAAAGTTTAATAATCTAACAGCACCTTGTTGCACACCACCTCTACAATCTAATTTTCTCTTCAAGTCTAGTGTATTTCCAGGGTGTTCCACATTTAGGAGTATCCTACAAATGTTTCTGCATGTATTTAATGTATTAAAATGAAAAAAAACCCAAAACAAACAAACAAACAAAAAAACCACAAAAAAACACACACACAAAAAAAACATGATCCAGACATTTTGATCCACTTGCATAGTGAATTTGTACTAGTATGAAAGCTTAGAAGAGATAAATTTAAAGCCCTGTATTTGACCATTCATGAAAAGCACATAACTGGAAGTTAGATAACTACTAGATAAGAGAGATAACTGTTCTTTTTAGAGCACTTACTGAAGAAGTCTAAGTGACCCAGTAGAATTAAAATACGATTTTTGACATCAAGCACACCTACCTACAGCTCTAACAGAATTCTTTTCAGCCTGGAAAAGAGGGAATTTGAGTAAAAAGATTCCACTGAAAATTTTTAACTAAAACTCACTTGTAACTATTGTCAGATGACACTGTATACAAAGGGCAAAGGTTAATTTCCTTTGCATCAATTTGTTATGAATGTGTCTCTACTGTTTAGCTCTTAGAGGATTGAGGGAAGGCTGTCACCAGCCAGCAGGCCTGATGAGCAAGTGTCCTTCAGCACTTGAATCAGGGGGCTTGAAAGACCCCTGTGGGAAGCTAAAGAAGCAGGCACCCCAGTTTGTGGGTTGAAGGTGCGTTGGCGTGTGCCTGGTACAAGTCTCCTAACTATGAGGAAGTGCTTACATGAGGGATAAACAAGATTAGTAAAAACAAACACAACAACAGGCAGTCACATTAAGCCAAATTCATTCCTCGTAAGCCTTGCCTGGCTTACACTGCAGGAGTGAGTTTGGCTCAGTGTGTGACCTTATCTAAGGCTGGAGCCGTGACATCTAATATGTACAGATATTAACACTGTATGTACTCGGAGCCTTTCATTTCTAAATAGATTGACAGATAAATTCAGTCTGGCACAGAGAAGTCAGGGTACCCTGGATTTGTGCACGCGTGTACGTGCCATATGGCACAACCTATGCTCTTCGTGAGTGCCTAAATATAGAAAGTCAATCTATGCGGCGGGGCCATGGGGGCAGGGGAGGCTTTGGCCCTGATCCATTACACCTGGCCTTTCTCGCACACCATGAAAATTTCATGTTGTTTTCCTCCAGTGTCTCCCGCGGTCTTTGTTCCTCTCAGGCCACTGCTGACCAGCATCCTCACAGCCAGGCAGGCGGTGAGCTCCGGCTGCTGCAGGCTCCCTTTTGTTGCTCTTGCAACTTCTAATGAGCCGTCAATCAACAACCTTGTTTCTTCGAAGCTTATCTCGTGACTGCTGAGAGGGGCCAGGACTAGGGATAATGTGCAAGCTGGAAGAAAATACACCAAGAACATATTTAAAGTGCTTTTTTAGGTTTACAACCAAGATTTTTCTCTACATTATTGTCACATTCAAGCTCTCACTGTAAAAAAATGTCGCCCGGCATTACAGCATATAAACAACTTGGTACTTTAGGATGAAGGAAGAGCAGTAATCTCTGTTCCTTATCGAAGTCATCAGATAAACAGGACAAATTACCTTGCGTCAGACTGGCTGGCAGGTCACCTTTTTTGGCAGAAAGAAAGGAGGCTTATTTCTAGAAATGAGTCAAAAGTGGAACCGTGTTGTTAACCCACAAAAGTTTTGGAGGGTTGATTACAAAACATGGTCTTGTTCTCCTTTAGGTCCATCTTTATTGTTTTTGTAACTCAGTTTCGCTACAGATCCACGGGGGGAAGTGAAAGACACTGACAGGAGGTAAGGTGAGCTCCGGGCAGCCAGACCTGGAGTGGTGGTGTGAGGCACAGAGTCCCTGGCTCTGTCCACACAGAGCTACTTTCTAAACTGGGGCTTGTGAGGCAGAGTCTCACTGGCAGAGCCTGGCCTCTCTTTTCTGCAAGGAGACCAGACAGACTGAAGGCATCACTAGCACATTTTACCTGAATTAAGGCAGCACTGCACACCCGTGGAGCTATTTCCCTGCAAGTGCCAAGACCTGAAAGGAAGGCTGATGAAAAAGACAAGTGAGATTTTATAAGGTGTTTTAGCAGGATNACAGTTTAAAACATGATAAACAATTTCCATTTCTGAATGGAGGCTAACCAATACTTCAGAGGCTCTCTATTATTTTGACCCTGTAGAATAAATCTTAGAAACCCAACTGCCTCCTCACATCTCCCTTGTAACATGTATCTCCCCAGCACCTTTGTGCAGTGAGCAGATGCTCTACCTTTTACAATGATAAGGAGCTGAAGCCCAAGAAAGCCATGTGACTTGCCCAAGGCCACACAGGAAGTCCATGGCAGGCAAGGGACCATGCAGGCAGCTGGCATCACTCATCTTTCACTGCACTTTACACCTTTGCAAAGTCATCTGCCATTCCGGTCTGACAGCATTTTCTACCCACTTCAGATTTTTTCTGCACTGGGTTTAAATACCAGATAGTCTTATAAACAGCTGAACAACACTGTCAATTCAAACAATCCATTGTGAGCCTCTAGATATCTAGTGGTTCCTGGCAAACCCAGAGCATGGACCAAAATATTATTTCTAGCCATGGTGATGGAGGAGAAAAGCTTGGAAGGAAGTCTCAATACTGAAATGCAAGAAGTCAGGTAGAATGAATCCTACTACACAGTTATTACTTCTTACAAACGTAGTTTTAAAGTAAACTCTTGCTTTTTTTGTGGCTTGGTTCTTGGCTATTTGGCATTGCTAGTGCTGATACACCCTCACACAACCACAGTGAAAACATACTGTTAGCAAAACTGGTGCTGTGATTCAACTAGAACAGCCAGAGATGGCCAGAGCGGAGGTGCAAGGAAGTTGTGTGGTTGTGTGGTCAGGCAGGTGTGCAGTACAAAGGGTTACAAAGAGTACAGAGTGTTACAAATGAGTCTGTGCTATTCATGTATAACCTAAACAAGTCTGACTGTACACACAGACTTTGAAGAGATGGAAATTTAGGAATAGTTTTTCCAAGAGTTTCATTTTCCTTATGTGTTCCTTTGTTCACTGTGTGACTGACAGGTATCCTGGAAGGGACATGAATAAGGACTTCACACAGCCTACTAGGCATGATGGCTTTCACACGCTCTGAGTGACTGCCAGACTCTTGCTACACCGTGCTTAATGTAACAGAATTTGCAGGAGCTGTGAAGATGTGCAGGACCAGGATTCAAGGATGCCTCTCTTTCTTGCCATTTCCCTGGTGTGGTAGCTATCCACCAGCAATGACACACGAGGCACATGGCCGTCTCACCTTCCAGCCTTGCTTTTGAATGGAAGTGGTTACAGCTGCTCTATCTTGTGCTTTGCCCTAATGATTAGGTTGGTTACTATGTCAAATACGTGCCTGATGAGCCACTTACTCGTGTCCAAAGGGATGACTACTCTTAGGAAATAACTCAGTGGCCATAAACATCCATTGTAAGCAGCAGGTACCTAACTCAAGGCCACTCAAATACTTCAGTTCTAGGGAACAATAAGGCTCCACACTCACCCCAGCCTTCCTGCTTTCCTCCGGTATTCCCCTGCTCATCACCCTGTAAATCTCATTCCAGCTACCAGCTGCTCTGGGGTGTTGGCCATCTAACTGGGGCTCAGGAACTCAAAAGAGGGGGCCTGTAAAGCAGCTGTGAAGATGTTTGACAAAACAAGGACTTACTGTATCTGGGCTTGGTGTATTAAAATGCACCTTTTCTTTTTTCCAGCTGCTCTTAGACAGTGCAAACAATCCCTTACTACCCAGAAAAAAGCAAGCCAGTGCTATCAGCGCTGACACAGCTGATGCCTGTCTGCCCTTCTATCTCCTACGAAGCCCTGTAGGATTTGAACGCAGTTAAAAGCTGTGTGATCTACTGTCTTGCTGACCCTGTCTGACCCAGCAGTCTAGTGTAAAACAAACTGTGTGCTCCCCCACACATGCTAGCCATGGGTGGGACAATAGAGCCTTTCCAGGTGATCCTGGCTAAATCCCTCTTCAGCCCTCTCCCCACAACCTGTCTTGCTGGTCATGTGGTTACAAGAGTGGCAGGCCCTGACTCTTGATAATTGATTATGTACAGGCACCATAGGGGTCATTCAGCTGCTGGGCCATACGTGCAGTACTAACAGATGTTCCCCATTTCCAGCAAAGCAAAGGAATTTTCTGTGGGCAAAGTGTGGCCCTTGAGCTGCCACTCAGAACACCCCTTTTATAGGTGAAATCTGAGACTTTCTGGGATTACAGTGGACGATCCTTTCTAAATGTCATCTCTAATTAGTCTATCACATAATTTTTAGTAGTCCAGGAAGACTCTCTGTCTGACCATTTGGACATTTAGTAACCCCAGCTGTGCTGCACAGAGCTGGCTGCTGCTTGCAGGGTTCCTATGCAGGGATGCCAATCACTGATCTTCTCTGAGGTGTGTAGGCACAAGAGCAAAGTGCTTCTGACAGGTCACAAGGAACCAGCAGTACTCCTAAGACCAGACTTGGAACAGTTTGGTTTGGATTCTCAGGGTCAAGGACAGAAAATCCATCAGCACAAAAAGCAGCTTTACAAGGACAGGGCCCTCATGTTCTTAAAACAGAAAACGCTGTATAGTAAACATACAGAATATAAATGCCTCAAAGCTCAAGTGCAAGCCCCAAGGTCCCCAAAGTCTGAAGGACAGAGACCTCTAGATTTGCTCTTGTTTAATTGACAAATCAATTCAAATGGTGAAAGTCTCTCTTAGTGTGCTCCACTAAAACTGTCTTTGGGGTTGCAGCTGATACAGGAGATTTCCTTTTTGAAAGGATAGGATTGAGAACCCCACTTAGAGTAAATACACGTCAGCTCCTGAGACCTTTCTCTGTGGTTAGAGGACAGCATGTCTTATTTAAAAGAAAAGTGAGAGAGAGAGAGGCTGTCTCAGTAGCAAGTAGCACAGAGCAGTCCCGTGTGAATAATTGAAGTGGAATCTGGAATGCACACCGCCACATCGGGAACTTCTGTAGACCAGGTCTCATTGGAAGAACTGACTCTTACTGGAGAGGTAATGGAGAAGTTTCTAGCCAAAACCTCCGTAGTCTTAGCCTGAGGTGGAACTCCAGGGTCAAAAAGGACACTCCTTGTAGCACAAAGTATATGGGATTTGAAACCCGGTACTGGTCCAGGGCCTGGGCACAAGTTCACAAAGGGATCATTCAGTATGCTAAGGATAGCCAGAAGCTTCCTCCAGAGGAAAGGATTCTAGGATTTCTGAAGAAGTGATACCACAGAAGATGAGAGACTCTAGAAATCTCTTCTTGCTCAGTTCAGTGTTGAGCATCCCTGAAAAGAGCTGGGGGACATGATATTACAGATATTTTTATTCTTTGGCACTGCAACTCTGAATGGTACAGACAGCAATACAGCCTCAGAAGTGTCACGGTCTAGAGACGTATGGCTACCCTGACTGGCAATTTCCTCAAATAACTAATGACATTGGTACTGCACTTGCTCAGAATGATGCTCCTGGCATGGCCTCTATTGTGTGCTAAACTGCAAATCAGAGAGACTTCAGTCGAGAAGGAACTCCAAGAGAAGTTTGTGGCACACAAAGTGTCCTTCTTCAAGAAATTAGCAGAAGCCTTTGTAATCTTCTGCAAAGAGGGTCTGTCAACACACCCGGCTGCTTTTCTGCTGGGCAGCTTCCCAGGCACTCTTCCCCCAGCCTGTAGCACTGCCTGGGCTGCTGTGACCCAAGTGCAGGACACGGCACTGGGCCTTGTCTGAGCCCAGTGATCCAGCCTGTCCAGATCCCTCTGCAGAGCCTTCCTACTCTCCAGCAGATCCACACTCCTGCCCAACATGGTGTCACCTGAAAAATGACTGAGAGGACACTCAGTTTCCTCCTTCAGGTGGTTGATAAAGATATTAGACAGGACTGGTCCCAATACTGAGTCCTGGGTATCACCACTGTTTACCAGACACCAGCTGGATGCAGCACCATTAACCATCACTCTGGGCCCGGCCATCCAGCCAGTTCTTAACCCAATGAGCAGTGCACCCCTCCAAGCCATGGGCTGCCAGTGTATCCAGGAGGATGCCATAGGAGACAGTATCAAAGGTTTACTGGGGAAAAAGGGGAATACAAGAGGAACAGGAAAGAGAAGGAGGATGACCTGAGATGTCTCTGAATGAAATTGTTTGAGATGCTTCTCTAATACTTTGTATTCATGCAGGAAGACTAGATTATTCATCTTTTCCTTATATCTTTCCCAAAAATGCTTCCAAGCATTTCAGAAGAAAAGTAATTCCAGGGACAGATTTTGTGAAGGTTTTCCTGGAAGTAAGTAATGTTTTTCTAACCACTGATCACAATTAGATGGCTAGTATTACTGCTGAGATAAAGATTTAAATCCCAATAGAGCAGTACTTTTCTGAACTTTCTTATTGTTAACAGGCTACTGACAACTTGTGTTCTGTGGAATCCATTCATTTGAACAAAATACATATCTACGCCTTTCCAAGGCATAGGATTATTTCACAAAACGTTGTCAAGTTCAATCCATTAGCAGAAGTATACTTTGCAAATTTTCTAGCTCTCCAATCAAATATTTGGAATTAGAATAATCATCCTTGCTAATTTTAAAAAAGGATAGCATTTTTGCTAGTGAATTTTTTTAAGTTTAATAACTACAAATTTGCTTTTTTACTTCTCTTTAAATACAGTTTTCCAACAGTCACTTCAAGAAGGAAAAAGAAGAGCCAGACAAATTATACTTAGAGACCCAGACTGCTGCATCTCAGGAATAGGGAAGAGTTGAATGGGATGGGGGATGGTGTCTGCATAGTTGCAGTTCTAGGAGGAGAAAATGGTTTATTTAGTTGATTCTCAATGATCTATCTTTCTTAGGTGTTCCCAGGATGCCCATCATATTAGCTGCATCTCAGCTGTCTGGAAGGTAGTAACAGAAAACTGCTATTTGATCTCATTTCTTTATCTAATCTCATCTATCAAGAGTGTGTGCAGCAACCCGGTATCTGAACACCTCAGAGAAATGACATGAAGTCAACAACCTTCTTTGGCATCTCCTTTTAGTACTAGAAAAAAGCAGTGCTTATGAACAAGGAAATCCAGATCAGCACTCAGTGATTCAGCTACACATACCCACAGGGAAAGTGCAGAGGATGAATAGCGGGAGCAGAGTTGTGCATAAAAGAAGTTCCACTTTCTGTGGAAGTCTTCCAACAGCCACATCATAGCCACTCATTAATTATAACCCAGCTGATACAGAACCCAATATGTTTGACATTCAGCACAATTGTCTTAAGATGTTTAACAGATGGTGAAAAGTGAACTACAGGTAAATTGTTGGTCCCAGACTACTCAAATAGCAGCAGAGCCAGAGCTGCACTCCTTGGGCCTGGATCCAGGACAATAAATTCTCTGTGCTGGACTTGAGGTAGCCTGGCAAGGAAGGTTTATGCCTCAATGGAGTCCCTCAACACATGGATCTACTATGGAGGACAAATGCTTGTCACCTTCCCTCATCCTATCATCCAAGTATACATTAGTGAAATATCTGTTGACTATGTTTTACACAGGTGCAGCATATCCTACAATATCCCACTGTACACACTCCCTGCTCACACACCAGAGATTGGGAAGGTGAATGAAGTGTGCCTGGAAACACCCAGTTTGACACTTGAGCAACCTTCGAAGCTGTTTCTAGGCAGAAAAGAAGCAAAGATCCCAGGGCTTCAGACTGCTGGAGCCTGGTCTGACAAGGATGGCTTTCAGCACCACTGCTGGCTCGAGTCACACCAAGACAAGCCCTCACACCCTCTCCCCTTCCCACCATGTGCCACCTCTTCCTTTTTCATTGCAGCTGTTTGTGGGGTTGGATGGTGACCCAGACTGACCAAGGCACATCCAAAAGAGCAGCTCAGAGATAAGAACCTTGTTTTGGACTGTTAAAGCCAGCACTCCTACCAGAGGGAACATCTATCAACTTCTGCCATAGTTCAGTGCTTAAATATAAACCTGTATACTGATGAGGCTGCTTGTCTCAACTGCTGTTGCTGAAGACTCTCCTACATTGCCTGTTGACAATAAGTCATTTGCTATGTAAATTCTCATAATTTCTATGCTTCAAATTAATTTTAAAGTCTGCTGTGATAAATGTTGTCCTCTTGAGGAATAACAGAACCCTTGATTTATGCTTTTACAATTACCTCTGTTAAGTAGTCACAGCACTTAAAAAAAAGATCTTAGAGTGGCCAAAGGCTATTTTGTGCACCTCCAGGTCCACAGTTCAAATGCCACATAAAGTTTAATTGCTCTCCTGGTCTGGGCTGATCAATCCTGCTCTCTGCAGCATGGTCCTTGCTGCCTTCCTTGCTTGCTGTCAGTGCCAGATGAGGGGGCTGGAGCCTGTGGCACTGTATCTACAGTCAGGCTGAGCAAGTGGTGCCTGCAATTTATAAGGGATCATGTGCTCAACTTCCATAAATAAATGAAAGGGACAGAGTCATCCCTAGGAGCCTCATCACCTTTTAGGCACTCATGCATACCGTAAGTGCACTGGGCCAGCACAACAGCTCAGGAACAAAATGAGCAATTAATTAAACAAATGTACAGTAACAGAGGTAATGGAGTAGCTATCACACAGTGGGAAAGCTTCCCAGAGCCATCTCACCTGACCAAAGCCTGGATTAAGCCAGCAAGGTGGAAAGGAAATGAGCAAAGAAGAGCTAAGCAAGTTTTAAAAAGATCAGAGGTTGTGAGTGAAAAGCAGGAATACCTAGTCCTGTCCTCAGGGTACAGACACATTAAATCATCAAAGCCTGTGAAACTTCCAGTGCAGAGACAAACTCTTACCCACAGCCAGCATGGAGTAACCTGAGACAGTTTGGTCCCGGGAGGAGGAGGAAAGGCCACCTCACATTTGTGTTGGGCTGTGCTGGGTGACTGCTCCACAGCTAAGCACTGTGCAGTTGGTGCTGGCACCCTTTCTGTTCATAGCGCAGCAGTTTGTGCTGTAAATTGATGTGTCCCTATCCTCATTTACACCAGCAAGCTAGTTGGAATATTGGTGCAGTTTTTACACTGCAGTTGTGGTTAGTTTTCTGCTGGAAGGGGGATATTTATGTTGATAAGTTTTATGTTTATGTACCTCAGGTGCGGCATCTTCCATCAACAAGGTCTACAGCAAACCATGACTCTGAGCAAAGTTATGGTAGATTATGGAAGCCCTAGAGAAGTAGTAAGAGGTGCCACTGTATGTAAGAATTTCTTCTGTCTTCAAAGCAAATACATCCAGGCATCATTTGCTGAGATTCAATGCTAGAAGCTTCAGGAAAGCACTGCACATCTCAGAGCCCAAAGTGAAGTGGGAGAAAACATCCCCTGAGTCTTTAAGACTGAGATTACTATAACAACATTGATTTGGGCAAAACTGTTCCAGTACCAGGATCAACAATGCTTAAGTCCCTCCAACACTCCTAATGTGGCAGAAGAGACATCTTTGAAGCCACATGGCTACAGGTGGCACAACTGACTAGTCCAGGACTGCTGAGTATTCATCAAAGGTTATTGATAACTAGTTCTTGAAACATTCTGAAAAACACTGATTTTAAGCAACTGTATTACAAACAAGCACTGGCCAGCAACTCTAGTGCAAGAGCATTACCTGAAATGCTAAAATGATTTGTGGATTTATTTCCAGCATAGATGTAAGCACAGGACACACACACTTCTTTGCACATATGTAACTCCAACATAGATGCAAAACTAAGGAAGTATGGCGTGAAATAAATAGCTCCTAAAAACATCTGCTGGGAAGCATTAAATTTCTGTTCAAATAGTCAGCTTTGCGCTCTTCAGCTGGAGACAGGTGGATTAATCAGTCCTCAGGGAAGTGCTAACTAGAGGAACTGGGGACAGATAAAACAGCCAGAATAAGACTAAGAGTTTTAGTCTGCACTCATCATGTAAGTGTAATTCCACAGTGATGCTCTTGGCTTCGTTGGAATAGATCGTGGTTCTTTGTGGTGCGGCCTGGTGGACTGTCAGACCCTAGAAGTGTTATTAATAAAGGAGGTTTTCCTTTGATGCCCATCTTTGTTCTAGAGCCACAGAAACTGACTGGACTGCTTCTCCCTTGGTGGGATGTAACCAGTCATGCAAGTGATACACAACTCCCTCTCCACTACAGAAGACAAAACAGATTAGAACATACACACACACTACAAAGGTGGCATTTCAAAATAAAAATGTCATGTATTCAGATTTACATGACTATTACAGTTTACTTGGAAAAAATCACAATGTAATCCCCCTTTCCTATTTTTTCATTAACAAACTAAACTCTGATTTTGACTAGCTCTTTTTGTTATGAGAGTAACCAAGAATTTTAAAGTATTTGTATGTTCTCCACACCTTTAGCTAGTGCCTTCACTAGGTACAACTTGTTTGGTTGGCTGAGCATGGCATATCGAATTATGCCAGCATGTTGGAGGGCAATGGGCCCACTGCCTAGGAAGTCCAGGACATGATGCACCACCCTCAGCTGCCTCTTACATCGATAGAAGAAGCTGAGCTTGCCCCAACAAATAACATGCAAAACAGAGGAAGCATGCTGATACTGTGATCTTCTCCACAGTTAACAACATTTTGCCTAACCTCAGTGAATTCACAGCAAACATTGTTGCTGCTGTCCTTTATCTCAGGCTTATAAAGGGAACATGTGGCTCTGATTTACCTTTTCGGCACACAAATTGCTGTGGGGGAGAGTAGCAAGGGAAATAGGAGGCTAGACATAAAAATTACCAAGCAGTCTTTGCTATGTCTAAAGAAGCCCTCTAAGGGAAAAATTATAAGAATGGCAGAAAAATTGAGGGAGAAGGTTGCAATGGTATGTTAGGTACATACAAAAACATGAAAATGTTAGGGCAGGTCGCTGGCTGCTGTAAGCTGTTGTAGCTTCATTAAATAAATGGGACCAGGATGATTTACACTATAGGGGATCTGTTATGGTATTCAGTGCCATTATAATTTCTAATGAGCAGTTTTCACTGCTATTAATTCATCTAGTATTAATAATTTAGCTTTTGGACTGGCCAAAATAAGCTATTTTAACCACCAAGAATAAGATTCCAAATTGCTATTTGAAGTTGTCTGTTGAGCCTCTGAAAGGTGCTTTTGAGGATTGCCCTGACAAAATGCCTGAAGGCAGATCTGCATGTCTGCTTGAAAGGCCTGTCTAGACTAGGAAAATGAGCAGCCCTTACAACGCGCTAATGGGAACATATCGGTTGGCACATTTTAAAACACCTGAGAAAAGGAAGATGCTCACTCAGGTTATAGTGCTGTGTACACTCAGCTAGGTTCAAGTCTTGCCTCTGATGAGGAAAAATAATGCTCCACCTTCCCTTCATCTTCATTATCCTGTGCCCAAGCAGCTGTGATTTGTGCTTTAAAAATTACACTCTCTGAACCTTTGCTATGCACCAATGCACTAAGCCAGCAGAAAACTGATCACAAAAAAAAAGGAGAAATGGACATGTTTGTGATAGTTTAGTGAGTGAGATCCATTGATGAAAGGTGTAAAAAGGCGCCAGAGCCCAGTAAGTGTCCAGAAGGTGCGGCTGGGAGGGTAGGAAGGAACAGAAAATCTCCACCTTCCTTCAGCAGCTCGCTCTACGCAGTAAAACTGCATTCTCTATCCCTGGCATGTGTGTTGAGCCTAGCAAGGAGGAGTCTCATTGGTTGTGTGGGTAGATGACCTCTTCTGTTTCACACCAGCCTTGGAGACTGTTTTACAGACATCAGTTGGCTGCCTTGGAAACTCTGAAGTTTCTAAGTGGAGTTTTAGTATCAGTCTTAATCTCCTCTTTGACTGAGCACTTTTCTGATACTTTGTTAAAAGACAGTCTTCACTCTAAAAACACAAGCCTCTTCACAGTTGTGTTCAGTCATTCCACAATTTGTTGACATCACTGTGTGTGTGGGATGCGTTCACCTTTAGCTCCACTCAACCCTTGTCATCCCACTGCATGTCACCTAATGCACCTCAGCCCACATCCAGCTGCTTGAACCCCCCCTCCCTCCCACCCCTCTCCTCTCCATACAGTCTGTTTTATTTCTTCCCTTTTTCTTTTATTTTTTTTCCCCACTAATTAAACTCAGTGTCTCCTGCTTTTGCACTCTGCGCGAGCTCAGTGTTTTTCTCCTCTGCCTTCTGAGTTCCAACCACTCCCTCCACGTCCAAAGGTACTCAGTTTGGGCCTTGTTCACCTATTTCAGATCCCTGCTCCCCTTCAGGAGCTCAGATTCACTCAGCCCCTGGCGCACAGGCTGTTGACACAGCTGTCCGTACGAGTATCTTTCCTTCAGATGAATAAAAACTGATCAAGATTTGGCCCTTGGTGAATTTTTGTAAGGCATGTGACCTATTTTTCATTATGGTAAGAGTGTTTGCTCTTTCTGGGTACAACAGGAGCTTCCTTACTTGGACAGACAGTGCTGCATATTAAGAGGGTGTCCCTGTTCCTTTTGGCCACACTATCCGTATCCAGCCCGTCTTTGCAACAGGCAGAACAGGAGGGGTAAAACACCTAGCCTGGGGCATGAGCTGTTAGTTCAATATAAAGAGATTTAAGTAGGAGCAATGGGAGAAGGAAGCAGGCTGAATATCAGGAAAAGCTCCTGCCAGTGAGACGTGTTTGGCTGTGAAATCTTCTCCCAGGGGAAAGAGGTCAAAGCCTCATTGTTTGGAAGTAGAGCTGGTCAAAACTGTTTTTGGAGCAGCAGCAGCAGCAACAGCAGCGGTTTTGGTGGAGGTGGGGAGAAGAGCAGCAGCTGTGCATGGCAGAGCGGCAGATATACGAGGGGAAGTGGCTGGATGCACAGTGAGAAGAAGCAGGAAGAGCAGAGCAGGCTGACGGAGGAGTGGTGCTCGCACCGACATGAAGGACACAACAAAAGGATTAACAGAGGCACAGTGGGGAGCAGCAGACAAAAGCAGGAGAGAAAGCAGGGAAAGCAGAGGAGAACAGAGGCAGGAGCAGCAGAGATGAGGGACACGAAAGAATGGTGGGAAATGCCAAGAGAAGCACTGCAAGGAGCAAATGTGAGGCTGAATGACAATAGCAAGGTCTCCTTTTGTTTTGTGAACACTGTGGCCTTGGCTAAACAAAGTTGGAAGATATTAAAGGACAGAGACAAAGACATTAGGTTTCTTGATGACATGATCTGAAATAATCTCACAACCTGGGATGTTTTATGCAGTTTTCTAATTCTGCATCAGGTGAAATCAAGGTATTCAAATGTATTCTTGGCAAAGCCAGGGAAAGGCAGATTTGAGGACCCACCAGCCCATTGTTTTGGGGCAGTATCTTAGATTATGAAGGATGGGTACAGGCCACACCCTGACATTTCCCATCCCCTTGATGATACTTGCTTGATGATATGAGATGGAGGAAACAATGTTAATATTGCACCATAGTGCATTGGTTACTTTTTTTTTTTTTTTTTTTTTTTTTTTTTTTTTTTTTTTTAGAAATCCCACATGTTCAGTGACATTTCATTTTTCTCAGTGGACTGAGCTCCCCACCAAGCAAATCCTATTATGATATAAATAAGCTGAAGTTCTTCAGCCATCCCTATCGCAACTCACTGTCACATGGTGAAGCACTGCACTGTTGCAAAGAAGGAAATTCCCAGCTCAATTTCTTTCACCCTAATATTATTATTAATGTTTCCTTCACTCTAAGGCAGGCTGCTCATTTAATTTTGCAGAGGTTTGCCATGTTGTTTCTACATAGATCTGCAAAGCAGAAAGCAAAGTTTGGACTGCTCTGCAAAAAACTTTGTGTGCTTTTTCCCTGAGGGATCAGGAGAACAGGAGAAAGATACAGGATCTCCCCAGGACCAAGTGATATATTACATGGATAGAACTGCGCTGAAATCCTGATGGAATTTACCCAAGGTCACAATCCAAGACCATATTGCTGCTGATTTGCTCTAAGGACTTACTTTTAATTCTTATAAATCTTTTCAAATGCCAATCCACAATGAATATTGCCCAGTGAATACAAGACTTGCCAACTTAATTTGAAGAAATTGCTGATAATGACAACAGCAATTGCCTTCTCATTCTGCT
The DNA here is from genome assembly GCA_013399915.1 of Illadopsis cleaveri. Lineage (NCBI taxonomy): Eukaryota > Metazoa > Chordata > Aves > Passeriformes > Timaliidae > Illadopsis > Illadopsis cleaveri. The sequence continues at coordinate 746,973 of VXBB01010670.1, forward strand.
CTTTGTCTTCATTGTTAATCCTTTCTCAGAAATGAAACCCTTCTTGGATTACTAATGACAGTCTCTTTATTCTCCTTGTTTTTTTGTTTTCCTTAATTGCCTTCAGAGACCTATTTTAAAAGAATATTCATGCCAGAAGTACAAACTGGCAGAAATGCCATTAAATGGAAAAGCCTTCTGTAATCTTATTTCTGGTGCAGTGACCAGGAGCTTCACAGTCTTGTGGCAGTTCAGCACAAATTGAACTAATCTAATAAAAATCTGGTGAAGCTACTGGTGTTTTTTCACTCTACAATCACAGCAACCAAGATCAGGATCTGATTCCTGGAGTTGTCTGCAGCATTCATGGAAGGAGTTTGAAATTATATGGATAAATCAGGGTCTTTTTTAAATTCAAGGTTTGGTGTCTCTTTGAGAAATAAATGTATGAGAGCCTGGAAATGAGATGTTGCTTGTTACCTCTACCTTTACTCAGATCATTTGAATCATACTGTGTACTCAGAGAATGCAAAATGACTTGGTCTCTGTTAGTCCCCAGTGGATAACCCTCGGAGGCAATTTTACAGCTGTTAGTAAGAGGTAATCTCAGCAAAAAGCCCAAGTACTAGGCTTTACTTCTCTAATTTTGACATGTTCCTGGAAATCAGGGTAATGCAGTCCTGATGGAGTAGGGCAGCTTATTTGAGTAGGGCCAGGGCTGGGACGGAGATCCTTTACACACCGAGTCGACTTCCCAGGGCTGGTGCTTTAACCAAAGGCAACAGTGCCCCTCGGTGATGTGATCGTGGCGTAGCATAGGGCTGACACCGCACTCGGCCTCCTGCGTCTGGTGTGCCGCTGGTTCGGAGCGAGACCTCTGAGTTAGGTAACGAGAGCAGCCTTTGTGTCAGGAATGTGTCCTGTAATTAATTTGCTGCTGAAGGACCCAAACAGACAGGCCAGGCCATGAGTGTCAAGAAAAGCTAGAAGAGACTACCCAAGACCACTGAAGGCTTCTCTGGACAAACAGATTCCTCCCCATCTGTTCAGCATCACAGAGGGACAAACACTTCTGTTCCTTCTAACTCCCAGATCTGGGATGCATCCTGCAAAGGCACTGAGTCCTTGCAGTAATCAAAACCAACTTGGGCTTTGAACATAGGGTGCATGCTCTAAAGCTCTAGAGCACCAAAGTTTGTAGAATTGTATTCTTATACTGGATGTGAGATTAAATAGTTGCACTGAGAAATGCTGAATTTATCCTCTGTGGCTCAGCTTCTTATCCAGAAGATCAGAATACGATTATCTGGCCTTCTAGGTGCTATCCAGAAAAGAGGAAAGTTTATTAACCTCAGGCAGAAAATGAAGATACTGTAAACACAGAAGATGGTGTGAAGAGATACACAAAATTCTATATTGAAAGCAGAGCATGTATGATTTGTACAATAAATAATGCAGAATATATATGCTAAAGTGAAGAAAAATGAACAACTAACATTTTATGTGCACCAAATGTGGTTTCCATTCTTTAGAAAAAGTCTGATCATTAATTTAATGAGTGTCATGTGCACACACATGGACCAAATCAAGATAACCTACACAACTTGATTCTGGAAATTCCTGATTTTTTATTTTTTTAAGTTTTCCCCTGGTATTCTTCTAGTTTAAGGTCTTTTCTTTGTTTTGTTTTTAATGTAAAAAAGCCTGCTCCTGCCTGGCTGCCGGGAGCATCCAGAGCTGTGGGGCTGTGCGAGCATCTAGTGGCCAGAGGGAAAACTTCACTGCCACGTCAATCTCGGATGGGATTTCTCTCAAAGAGAAAGTAAAGTTCCTAACCAAGGAAGCAAACGAGCAAATTTAAGTCAGGTATTCTCTCTGAGAATAAAGGAATTATTACTTTATAAGAACGATGACCGTGAAATGTTAAAATCAGATTGTATCTGTGCCTGTTTTCTCTCCCACCCTATATACCTTCCTGTGCACGTGCTGAAACTATCGCTTTGGTTTTTTGCATTAGACAGAAAAGCTTAGAAGTTGCCAAGGGAATACTGCCTTATTGAAATGTTTCCCATATTTCACCTGTCACATGATAAAACTTCATTTTCCTCTTTTCTGAGTCATTCATTAGTGTTTTCTCAGAAGTTGCAGTGGTCAGTAGAAAAGACAAAGAACAGTTTCACTATGTTTTATCATACTGAGACTATGCAATATTTTCTTAAAGGAGACTTATTTGTGGATGGTAATGTATTAATTTAATTTACAAACATCACTTCCAGTCCAGATTTGCAGGAACTTGGCAATGTAACTGGAGTTGCATTTCCAGAGAAGAGAGTAATGCAGAAGCAGAGATACAGTATACATATAAATAATTTCTCACTCTGAACAGTCACAGCGTCAGTGGGATTTTCAAACACACTCAGCACAAACTTTCCAAGTTTTCCTGAAAGTCAATGTTCTCATTCAGTTGAATAGAACCAACACTAACTGCCATGGGTAATATTAAAAGTAATTTGATACCGTCCCTTGCCCATAAAAATAGCTACTCCCTTCTTATTTTCCTTACAAGGGCTGTGGGACTAAACAGGGAGTTTAGTCAATTCACCTAGACACATGAAGAACATGAACATCAGCATATTAGGTTCAGAATTCAGTAGAGACTAAAATTAATGCTCCCATCAGAAATGGCCTTAGTTCTTCACTTCATATATCAGCTATTAGTGAGCCTTCTTTCTTTCTAACCTAAATAAGTAGCCATGCTCTGTGAGGCAGCATCAAGGTGACAGGCAGCACATTTGCACAGGATGCCAGGAGCCCCACAGCACAGCACAGGAAACTTCAAATATCAGCTGATTCTACCAGGGGCAGCATCCCTTCCTTTGTTTTGTGTACTCCTAAAATAAATATCAAATGGTATTTACCCTGTGATGGTAACAGACTGCAGCCACTTAAACCTCAATCCAAGGCATTTTTCGTACTTTTCTTATATTATCTAACCTTGAGATCCAGCAAATTCTGTATTTTTTTTTCAGAAATTTCATAAGTAGGTGTGTTGTGGGGAGACAGATTGTGGGGAGACAGAGATGGTAGTAAAAGCAATCTTACCCTTCATATATTGCAGCTGTGTTAATTACCAAAGAGTGGGAACAGCCCTGCCTTCACAGCTATGGGTGTGATAAAGAGTGAGTTAGCTGGGAGGGACTTAGTTGGAGTTTGCTGGCCTTGCTGTGAGGAGGGAGGGACAAGAGGTCCTATAAGGGATAGAAAGGGTTGGGTGACTGTGCTAGGGNTAAGAGACACGAGGTCCTATAAGGGATAGAAAGGGTTGGGTGACTGTGCTAGGGACAGGAAGGTGTGCACTAGAATTGTAGAAGGAACAGAGAAGACTTTGGAGAAAGAGCTGGAGCTGCCCTTGGGAGACTGAAGAGAAAAGGTATGAGAGACTTTCAGGTAACAAGGTGCTGATGCTTGAAGCCTTCTGAAATTGTACTGAAATACTCTGAGTGTTGTGGCTGTCTCGATAACCACAGTGAGTTAATTTATTTTCTTTTGAAAAAGCATTGAACTCTTCATAGATTAGCCATCCAGTTCACTGCAGCATGTGGTACAGCATGGCAATATCTTAGGCAAGGCCACTGTTCCCATTGAATTTATACATGGGCAACTTAGATAGATGTCAAATATTAATCTGTAGTAAGAGAAATTTAAAATCAAATCGATATACTATGATGTGAAATTAAATATAAATCTTAATTACTTCTTTGTCATACATGAACCATGTCCCACAAATTTCGTGTGCAATTTATAATATATAACAATATATAAGTTATATATACAATATAAAACTTAAAAGTTATATATTTGATATATAACTTCATGTTTAAATTGCATTTTTTTGGGGAAGCTTTAGGCTTATTTTGTTATGTTTCTGTTGCAAAGTCCTTACATAATCTACTTCTGCCAGACTCAAGCTAACTTGATAAACATCCTCAGATCTCATTAAATAACATCCTATAACTGGCAAAGCAGTAGAAGATGTCGTTGAACACACACAGCTGTGTTTATATCGAGGCTCTGATCTGCAAGTTGATAAAGTACCAAAATATTCATTAACTTCAATGAGCACTTCCCATCTTTAGAAGTACATAATCAAAGATATATGAATTATGACCCAGATTTTCTGGAACAGTTTTATGCACTTATCTTTGAGTCTTATTTTAAATCCATCTATTTAAATCTTTTTGGTTCATTTGTAAGTCTAAATTGTTTTACTCTATGGGAAAAAGTACCCATAGTAATAAAACTATAGAAGGACAGTTTTCTTTAGAAGTATTCAGTAATTGCAGTCATCCAGCCACTGACAGCAAGCTGCTCTACTGATGTATTTATGAAAAATGGAAGCTTGGTTTAGTAGACAACTTATATTATGATAATTTTTCTTACTTCAGACTTGAAGTAAGGAATTTTTGCTTTGCTATCTTGTCCTGTAAAGACATAAGAAGATTTACAGCTGCTAAAAATAGCCATAGGATTGCTTTGGGGGCATTTTCCAGAGTCACTGATGTGGAAAAAGAGATGCATTAGACCCTTCTCTCCTGCCCTTCAGGCTGCTGGCAGGGACGGGAATTGGGCAGAAGTAAATATAGACAGGGCTCCCTAAGCTGCAGTGTCACCAGGCCACTGTAGCACTGGTGCACATATGGTGAGCAGATGTACTGCAGTAAGCTGGAAGGAGCACACCAGCCTGAAGAAAACACTTTTTAAAGAGAACAAAAAAGGCTGTACTGAGACTCTGACTCGAGCAGTTACCTACTGAGGCAGTGAGGTCATGATCTCCAGCTCAGAGTTCCCCAGACTGCAATAATTTTGAATAATTTAATATACATTTGTATGGAGATGGTACATGGGTTGGTGTAATGACCCAGCTTAAACCCTGATGGAAAAAACACATGCTGGATGGCACAATCAGAACTCAAAGTCATTTTGAAGATCAGAGATAAGCTCTGGGGGAGAAAAAAAGAGAGAAATCTGCCAGACAAATTGGCTAAAAAATTCAAGCAAGACTAATAAATCATATAACTGGAGTAATATTAGGCAGAAAATGGCATTGTGGTGTTGTGGATTTTACACTGAGTGGAAATCTTCCTGCTATATTGACCTAATATTAAGAAGGAGACTGTAGTAGGGCTACTATTCTTGTGCCCAGACTGGGACATTGTTTACAAGAAATATTTGATTGTCCTGGAAGAAATTCACATGGGATGGGCAAAAATGAAGTTACAGAGTTTCTGACTTTGCGTTTTGTGAATATCTGTGTATTTGTCCTCTAATAACCTTTAGCACATTTTCTAGTGTAAAGGCCATTACATTTCAACTGCAGCAAATTCCTTTATGTGACTGCACAGGCCACAAAGGCCAAGCTCCTGAATAATGGGCACAAAAGGTGCTCTGTGAAATTATGTACATCACAGTGATCCCTTTTGGAGATATTATGTTGCAAATAAAACTGTCTTCTCTTGTGTATCTCTTGGTATGTGTAAGCACAGAGAATGAAAATGCTATTAGGATATTTTTGGGGGATTAAAATACATTTTAATTAGTAGTGTAATAGCAGCTGTAGTGCTGCTTTCTGCATCATTCAGCACACTTGTGGCAAGAGCAACCAGGGACTATGATTCTGGCAGAAATTGCAGTGACTGAGGGTTGTGATGCCTAGCTCAAGTTAGATGGAGGTAGCTATTTCATCTTGTAAGGACAATTTTGGATTCAGTCTTTAAAATTAATGCACTATCTAGTCAAATGCAACAAGTAACATAATTGCATATTCCTAATTAAATCAGAGTACCTTATGCTAGAAAACAAGAATACTTTGTTAATTTCAATCAGAATCAATTGTGGAACTAATCAACAATATTTACTTGCAGACTAAATCTGTATTTCTGATCTATATTCAATTGTAGATCAGAAATGACACCTGACATTTAGAAAAAATTGAATCTTGTCACTATGTCTTAAGTCTTCCAAGTCTGCTTGTTGTGCTTTATGATTCAGTACGTAATAACATCAGGCACTGAACAATCTGATAAAGGCCTTTGTATTTCTAGGGAAATACAGTAGGGAAAGTTGATCTGTATTTCCAGAATACTGCCACAAAAACTGTACTCCAAAACTGTGTGGGCAGTTCAGCACACAGCTTCATTTCTTCCTAACTGTTTTTCTGCTTGTAGCATGGTACTGTCCAGCCAGCTCACACTTCAGGGCTCTGACCTGTTTTAAAACCAGTCTTACCAAACTAAAATGCTTAAGTACTAGCTGAACTAGCCTGCTCTTAATTAAAGCAAGGCATTGCTCTTGTAGCAGTACGACCGCAAGAGGGCACATCGCCAGTTGTGATGATAACGTCTCACAAGTGCTGTACGGCTCCATACAAGACTTATTTTTGCTTTCTCTGCTTTTCCCTGTCTTTTTCAACCACGCGAGGAATTTAGTAACCTTATTTGTTAATTAAATGACATCATTCTCCAGGCAAGTTCTTATTCATCCCATAAGTGCTATCTCAAAGCAGGAAAAATAAAAGCAGATATGATCATCTAGCTAAGATGTAGTACATCTGTTTCCACTTAGAAAAGGAAGCAAGGAAAGAAAGGCAGATAAATAATATTTGTGGAATAAATAAGATAAAAGCATGGGAGGAGAAAAAGCAGAACAATTATAATAAGTAAAAGCCAAATCTGAAAAATATGAAGTGTGTTATCACAAAAATAAAAATTTCTAAGGTTTTAAAAGTACTCAAAAAGCAGCCACAGATTGAGAATGATAAATGAAAAAATTGAATTAATGCAATGTTGTTTTTCCTAAGTGTCATACTTAGTAAATTTTAGTTTACCAATGGCTAAAACAACAGAGTTGAAGAGATGCATTGAGGTGTCAGCTTTATCTGGAAGTTTTATAATTTCTCCTCTCTGGCCTTCCCCCCTAGTTCCGTCAGAACACAGGTTAGAAATTGTATTTTCCATGCAGATGTATAGACCGACTGATTAAATTGTGGAACCTTTTACTTACCTCTGAAGTGTTTATTCCCTAGACTTATTAGTTTCCTATTGTTTTAAATATTATCCTGCAGGATTCTCTTGCAACAATGGTAGCAAAAATGCCTTCTCTTGCTTTAGAAATAAATTAAATACTGCTATTAAAGACATGAGTAGGAGTTAAAATTTTGTGAGCAAGAAAGAGCATGCAGTATTATATGCAGAAGCAAAATTAGGTTAGATAGTCAGCATGTTTATGATCTCCTTTCAAATGAGATTTATGCTTTGCCAAAGGATTCTTGTCTGTCTTCATTCCCATGAGATAGTAGGCCCTTATAATTCTTAGGATGTTACTGAAACTCATTAGAGGTACTTAGTTAACTGGTTCTTGTTAGAGATCTCTTCTGAATTTTTCTCTCTCAGAGCAAATATTTAAACCGAAGAGTAATGATTGTTTTACCAGATATTAGTTAGGGATGATGCAATTTGCAGTAGCAAATTGCTGTATCCTCCCACTGCACTCAAAATCAAGGAGAAGCAAGATTAGACCTACTTTATATACACTAGTAACATTTTAAAATAGTATTACTCCTTAAGCATGATGTTACTCCATGGGGATAGATGGATATAGGTGCATACCTCTATAATTCAATTATCTAAATAAGGGATAAGAGATTCACAGCTTTCAGTCTCTGTTTAATCTGGTTTGCAGCTTTAGGAAGAGAACTCTGTGCCACTTGGCAGTGAGTGTATATCTAAAAGACTATCTTCTCAGTAGCTGAAAGGTTTCCTTTAAAATGAAATTCTGAATATACTTGAGTACACAGTATCCAGCCTATGAGACAATCAATCAGTTGGCACCTTTAGTTCAGGCTGCTAGTTGAAGGAATATACTTGCATGCCTAAAAGGAGAGTTTACTTCTCTTGACAGAGGTTCCTTTGAGCTACCACTATGAAAAAAATTAATAACAAACAGGAACTTACTGTCCGTGCAAGCCTGTCCTACATCCTTCCTTGTATCTTCTTTTTCTAGAAACAGTGTTACCAGGAATCCTTACTGGCCTACAAAATTGGCAAAAGAGCATTTTGGGATTCTGCCACCTGTATGTAACTCCCATTCAAAGCTGGAGATAAGAAGCTGCCATTCTGGCTGACACTTTCTCTGCTGACACAAAGACAGTGCAGGTTTGCCAAACAGCACTGTGAGAGGGCAATTAGCAACCCGCCCCCACGGCCCAAGCCATCACCTGCTCAGAGGAAGGGGAGCTGTCAAAAGCCAATTCACTTTTAGCAATCAACACCTGAAATCAGGTCAGTGGCTTTGCAGCATAAGATGTTTCTTGCTATGCCCAAGGAACTAAAGTTTGCCTTGCTTGCCAGTCTGTCTTGACAGTCTTAATAAGACTTAGTGCAACCCAGTTTCTTGCAATTTAATTACCTCCTTTGCAAGCAAAATGCTGCAGAAGAGAAGTTCATATGCTCCTGTTTTCTCCAAAGAGGGAGCCATAGCCATTTATACTCTCAAATATCAAAAGGTTTCTGATTGGCCAGAGATGATGTATCAGTCCTTACATGAAGCTTTCTAATATCCTTCATGATGTTTTGTGACTGTCTCAAAGTTGTTTTGTAGTTAATATTATGCCCCAGATAGATTTTTTTTTTTTTTTTTTAAGACAGAATGCCTCGCAAGCACAAGGTGGTTCAAATATAGCATTTGGCTGGGTAAAATAAACAAGCCAGTGAGAGCATAAAATTTCGTATCAACTTTTACAAGACTTTCTAGATAGTTTTAAAAAACCGCAATGATTGGCAGTTCTACCTTGGGCAATGGCAGAGTGATGTAATGTGTCACTCCTCTTCAGAAACTTACTAATATAGCAACTTTACCAGATTTAGTACAACTAAAGGGAATGAGCTCCTAGAACCTATAAAACCCACCAACTACCAGGTTCCTGACTTTCTTACTCAGCACACAGGTCTTATAAAAGGATGGTTTAGTAGATTGTCCAAATAACACTGAATAAGCTCTGTAGTGTAAATTTGTTTGTTCAGGATAAAATGAGTAATTTCTAATTCTTTTCCTAGGGACAGACAAGATGATTTATACAGGTAAAAAAAGGTAGAAATTCTTGTATACAGGATATTTTCTGTAGCATTCTCACTGCAAGGTGCCAACCACTACTCTGAAGAAGATTCTGAATGCAATTTTTGTACATACAGCTCTATACCCCTCTTAATACAGAGATCTTTAGCTCTCTACCAAAATATAAAATAGATGTTGATAGAGTATCAAAATTACATCTATACATTGTTATATAGAATAGTGTTATTGATCTATATAATTATCCATATATATTATCAGAGATGTATGAATAAGTATGGATTATACATGATTAGATAGCTATATGGATTCTCTATTTCATTACAATTTATCTATTATCTGTCATTGTTAGGATAATTATTAGTTATTCAGCTTAGAGGCTGTACCTTTTTGTTGCAGATGTTATGTAATGCACTACAGCAAATTCTATGCAGCACTACTAACCAGCATCTGTCTCTAAGGCAGAAAATGAGGGTCAGCTCATCTCCACAATGCTATTCAAAGAAGTGAGCAAAGATTAGCTTCAAGCTACAGCAAATTCCCTTGAGGTTGCTGAGGCAGATGGGCTATGTTTCAAGTCAACTTGTCAATGCAGCAGTATTTCAGCCCAGAAAAACACTTGCTCAATAAAGACTCAACCAGAAAAGTCAACATAGTGCCTCACACGGAACTGTAATTCCTTTTCCAAGTTAAGGCCAAACTGATAAAACTTCTCATAGATAAATCTGATTTTTTTCAACCCACATCAAGCATTTTATCATCAAACAGTCATGCACTGGACACTGCACAAACGCCAACACATGCTCCATAGAGCTGGATGGCTTCTTTAAAGACTGGAGAATCTTATCCAGGCAGCTGGAAAGTTGCCTTTGACATCTCAGGGCCAGCTGCCTACCTTTGGATGACCTTTTTTCCCCTGTGCTCAGTAGTTTTCGAGTCTGTGGCATATTATAACCTTGACCAGGGAGACAGGTACATGAAGACCACAATCAATTGAAGAAAAGTGATGTCTAAGTATTTTCAGCTTTCAAATGTGGCATTGATTCCTTATTTTTCTTCACTTGTGAGGTTCAGCACAACAATAACCTCCAAAAGCATATCTATATAGGTACAGCTCAGAAATTTTTTTTTATGCCTATGCTGGACTAAAGTGTAAACTTCAGTTAAATGTGTCTAACTCTCTTTGGACCTAAATGGGATTGTTTTCTTCCCACAGGAGCTGGAGGGGGCTGTGACTTGGATAGGGCCCTGAGCAGGTCAGCAGGCACTGATTACCCCAGTTAGTCTCACTTGTGCCCCCACCCATCCACCAGCCACCCTTTGGCCCTAGAGCTGCATTTAAACCTCAGGGGATAGGGGTTTAGACCTTGCTGGAGCTGGAGTGTCTGTGTGCTGTCCTGGGATTTGAGTGACCCTGGTACTGCTGGCCACTGGTACCCTGGCTCTTCTTGCCCAGATATTGCATGGCTGTACCCTTTTTGGGGGCTGGGGTAGATATAAAACATGGCTGTACCCTTTTTGGGGGCTAGCTATACCCTTTTTGGGGGGCTGGCAGTTTATTACTGACCTGTTGCCATCCCAGCCTGCTGCCCTTCCCTGACAAGGGATCTGAGTCCCCTATCAAAATAAATTTGGGCTGCTGCTATGGAAAGGAATTACCAATTTTGTATTAAGTCTTCAATCCTTTGCTGGAAAAGGGCCTGATTTGTACTAATTCCTGTTCTCCCACTGCACTCAAATTCCTGTGGTAATTGTAAATGGAGAGAAATGCTGGATGCAGAGTGAAAATGAATAAGCCTGGATGATAGGCCAGAGAACGGAAGGAAGCTGCAGCTGGAGAGAGCACAGTGACTCACTATTTAGTACCTACAGGCTACAATAAGTAAAATCACTTTTTTCTGTGTGGGTGCTAAGAAATGCATTGCAACATCAAAATTGTGTTGTGTGCATTGCCTCAGTGGCCTGTACTAGGCACTAAACTGCAGTGAAGGCAGGTCTTGTCTTGTTTGTCTGATGTTGGGTTGTGTAAATGGTAGTTTAATTAATATACTTGCTTCTGTTTCAGAGACAAGTACCTGGTTTATCTGATATGTGTACATCACACAGGGCAAGTCCCTAGGGCTGTGACATTTGGAGATATTCTGTGGCTCTGCAATTAAATGCTCGCCCTGCCTCAAAAGACTTCAAACCAAAACCCACCAAATCAAACTCTTTAGATGGAACACTTGCGATAATCTTGTCATACTTTATGTATGATAGTCTGATGATTCTTATTAAACAATTCTTCTGGATAGCCTACAACTTCTACCAAAACCTGGTATACTTCCACAAACATCTTGTCTTGATTTAAAGAATTCACATGGAGAGGAACCTGATGTATTTGATCTAATTTTTGTCTTTGTTGCAGCTTTATCTGGTAGATTGAAGAGGCATCTTACCCTACCTGATAAATGTATTAATATTTTTATTTTCTTCTGCCTGTTTTGTTGTAATAGCAACACCATAGTTATGTTGGGTGGTACATGCTTATTTCTGGTCCCCTTTAGGTCCTGCCATACGATCCTGAGTTTATTCAGAGTCAGTCTTCCAAGATAGCTCTTCTCATTCTAGTAGTATGTCCTGCCAGTTTGGGTAGATATCTCCTGTCTTCTGTATAACTGTACTGAATTCTCAGTACAAGGGGATGATATTTAGTGGGAGATACAGAAAAACTGTACAATTTCCCTGTCTCTATAATATGGAATGTCACAGATCTGTCTTCTGTAACCTTTTATAACAGTGGTTTTACTTTGTCCTGTAAGGTCCATAGCTAAGATGCAAGGAATCTATCAATTGTAAAAATAAAAGTAGATGTAATTTAATAGTTACATTAAGTCTGGCTCTTCCTCTGTGCAACACAGCTTAAACTTGGAGCACTCACTCAGCAATTCTTTTTGTTTTCCTTGGTGTTTCAGCAGCTCTTCTTCTAAATAATATTAAGTCTTAGATAAACAAGTACTGCACTTCTATACCTATTTTTCCTATCCTTACCTTCCTTTGGTATCTACCTGTAATACTGCTTCCCTCACCAACTTCAGTGAAAATGACCTGTGCTAGCATAAAAGTGTTTAACATTGGATCACCCCAGCTGGATCAGGCTAGGAAGAAAATGTGTGGCTTTGGCATGTCACAAGGGATACTGGGCTCTTGAGACTCAGGAAGCAAAGCTGTGAGTGGCTAAAGGCAGGCAGAGGCAGCTTCAGCTGCAAACAGAGTGAGTTGTGACTGCAGTCTCTGTTCACTGAAGATAAGCCTCTCCAAATCATCATCCTGGCTTAGATTTGACTTATTCCAGCCAATGTGTGCCAGATCAGGCGATGTAGTGCTCTAAGAATATAAAAACCATCAGACAGTTGTCCTAGGGTGACTGATGCCTGTATCCCCAATCGTCTGTTCTGTGTGTGCTGTGTGTTCTGTACCTTTAAGACTGGTTCTGAGAGTGAGCNTTGCCCTAAACCAGGACACAGTATAGAGCTGGCACAAGCATATCTAGAGCTTTTTCCATCAAATTTATGTTGCCAGATAGGGTCAGCAGCTGAGAACAGGCCAGGTACTAACAAAAAACTCCAGGCTTTATAATGCCAAAGAAATATCATTTCCACCCTTCTGTAATTAAAGGGCAAAAGAGATGCCAAAGCCCTTTGTCACAGGGCACTTTAAACTTGAGCAACCTACAGTCTACTTGCACTTCTATGTATTCCTTACCTTACTCTAGAAAAGCTCTCTGCTCAACCATGAAAACTAAGCTTTACATGTCTAGGATAATTCTGTAGGATTCATCTATGTTGCTTACTGGAGACTTAACAGCACACTGCAAAAGAGAAACACTCAAGATGTATGCCATTCAACACCCTAATTGAGGAATATTGATTTTTCTTTTTTGCTTGTATGTCGGGTCTATCCATATATAAGTATGTATGTCTGGGCTTGTATCTGCTTAAGCTGTCTTCAGAAATGTGTGAAGTTCAAAGAAAACTCTGTGTTTATTAGGAGGCCTTGTTCTGGAATTTGTTCAACATTTCGGATTTCTGAAAGATTCTAGAAATAACAGTGCCGCTTGGGTTTCATCTGTAATTAAGTGTCTTACTTGCTGAAAATTGAATACTCCCTTGGGGAAAGAGGATTTTAAATCACACTTGGCTTGGATAACGCTCATAGTAAGAAAGTGAGTTGTAGTGTCACAACCTATGTTCAAATGCAGAGTGATACTGTCCATCATGGGACTTGGATTTTTGAGGCCCTCAGACTGCCTCATGGACTTCAAAGGTCTTTATTTCCTGCTCCAAGCTTTCAGGCATAACTTTTCATGCCTTTCTTTCCTGTAGTACAACTTTCTCTTTTGCCTCTGATTCTTTAACTAATGCTTCTTTATTGAAAGCTCAACTGAGAGAAGGTGGCTTTGTAATTTAATACTTTCAAATTCCATGTCTTCAAAACTGTCCTGTTGCAATAAACCTTCAAAAGTAGACATTCACTGCAGCATTCAGCACAGGGGCAGAGCAAGTAGTGGATAATCATTCAGGGAGAGCAGAACTGCAATTCAGTGTGAGGGTCAAAACAAAGTCTGGCATCAAAAGGCAGAGAGGACTTAAGTTGTAGGGCAAGCCCCACTGTGCCTATGGAAGATGGAGATTTTCAGTGCCTGTATTTCAAGAAGATAAATTCTGAAATGTCACATGACAGCCCGGCCCATTAGCAGCCACTGGCATTTTGAGGGCCCCAGACAAGTAACTACCCCTTGAATTTAGAGCTCTGGGAGATGGGAAGGCTCAGCAGTAGGACTTCAGGGACTTTTTTTTTTTTTTCTTTCTTTCTTTCTGCTTAGTAGCCCTTCAGGAGGCATCTGGACTTAAAGACATCAATCTAGAAAGGAGGAAAAGGGATAGATAAGGAAGAAGCCATTAAAGATGCAATTTACATCAGGTAAACATTTTTTTGACAATGTATGTAGTTAAACTACACTTGGAAAATTATCCTTGCCCTTGAAATAAATAGTTGAGGTCACATAATTGAATCTAAGTAGTTACTAATCTTTACAGACATCGCTGCCAAACAACAGTGTTTCTCTAAAAGTGCTACTGTGATTTCCTTTAATGGTTTTTCTTTAGCTGTGTCTAATAATATATAGTTTTTTCTTCAACTAGAATTTTCCATTGTTGCTAACAGCAGTTCACCTCAGAGCAGGGAGCATTACTGTAAACAGTGCTCCAGGCAGCAACTAACATTTAAAGCAGTCCAACTTCAAAGCAGGGCTCTGTGACCTTCTCTATAAAACACCAGCAGCTGTCTGCACCCTGTTTACTCCAGCACACTTGCTGCTGCTTCTGGCTGAGCTACTGCTACAGTTCGTCTGTACTTAAAATAATCAGGACAGGCATTAGGGAATAACTGCTTTGGTATAAGCCTAGAGCTATTACAAGCCTAGATTCACACCAAGAGCCCTTTCAGAATGTCCAAGTGTAGTAAATTTCCACTCATAGACAAGCCCTTAGCATGGGAAAGAAACTTCAGCAAATGCTTCTTGATATGGATGATCTCTGCAGCACTCTTGTTGCTGGGAGTCAACTTACTCTGAAGGAGTTTGAGGGATGAACACTGACAACTTACCACTGAGGACAACAGAAGCTGAAATAGCTACAAGCTGCTAAATATTTATTGCTTGTGTACTCCTCTAACCTAACTGCAGTTAGATGCAGAGCTCAGATTAATTTCCAAGTAGGCAGGCGTTTAGCATGTAGCTCAGATCTCATAGAATGAATGAAGTAATAAAGGGATGAATCAACAGACTCAATCAGGATCTTAGATGGGTGGGACCCAGGAAGCTCTCATAAATTAGATACCCCTGAAACTGGTAGTTAGAGGGAATAAAGGTCTCAGCAACACTGAAGTCCAGAGCCCTGTGCCTGGGGATAGGTGGTGAGGAATTACTTTTATTGGCAGTTTTGTACATCTGTTAACTTTGTCTGTTGAAACCTGTGAAGGGTAGTGCCCACAATAGAATAAAAACACCCTGAAGAACATATATAAGTCTGTAGGACCTGATGAGATGCATCCTTCATGAAATGCAGAGTCCTTAGAGAATAGACTAATGTAGTTGCTAAGCACTGTCCATGGCATTGGAAAAGTCATGGCAGTGATGTGAAGTCCCAGGTGACTGGAAGTAGGGAACATTGCATACATCTTAAAAAAGGGTAGAAAGGAGGACCCTGGGAACTACCAACCTGTCATCCTCACCTCTGTGCCCAGGAAGATCACATAACAGATCCTCCTGGGAGCTTTGCTAAGGCAACAGAGCTATTCAGTAGTAAAAATGAAGTTGTTAGGTCTTTAAAATTCAGTCTTATTGAAAGCTTTCACTAACGGATTAAAACTGTCCTGTATGTACCTAATTCTTCTTGAGACTGCCTATGGTGATTGTCTTGAAGACTTCAACAAATGGAGAAAAATGTGTGGATTTCCTAGGACACCTAATGCCTGACATGGGAAAATAAATATGAGTGGCATGTAAATAGGTGACCTGAGCTTCAAGAACATGCAAGCAATTTAAAACCATCAGTGCAAGGAATTGAAATTTTTTTTAGGATTCACCATAGCATTCACTAGAGTGACTGTAACCCTTAATTACCCGCTTCAAAATGCCAACACTTCTCAGCACCAGGAAGGAGTATCTGTGCTTCCACAAAATCAAATTCCAAGTTCTGCTCTGTGTAAAAGCCTTTACCTGAAGCTTCAGGGCCAGTATCTCAGCTAAAATTGGCACTCATTATTCCATCACAATCCATAACCATCCCCCAGAGAAAACTACAGTTAGCATCCTTGTCAGTCTCCAGACATGCTTATATCAGACCTGCCCATCTTCTCTGCCTTCTTGCAGCTAGCTAGTGGACAAGGAAGGATGTCAGGAGGAAGTTTTCATCTCTGCTCCTTACTGAAGTTCTGGCACAGCCGAAGGCACTATACTCTGTTAAAGAATGCACTTTGAGACAAAAAACCCTCCCATGTTTCTGATCTCTTTCTAGGGCTCTGCAAAGAGTTTTGGTAGAGCCTAACCTTATATCTAAAACCTTCTGCAAGTTTTAAAGCAACTATGCTAAACTTGCAGAAAGGATGATATGTGATATTTTTTTCCTCTGCTTCCTATACTATATGCTTAAGTTGTCCAAATCAATGTGAGGCTCTATAAAATGGTTCATTAAACTTTAAAAAATACCAAACAAACTTACTATCTATTTGCATGTGTTACACTTGCAGATTGCATCAGATCCTTCCAGTAAAAAATTCTGTGAAACAGCACATTTTGAGAGGCAGGGGCCACATTTACAAGGGGAATTCTGATATTCTTTGCAATAAGTGATCAAATATTGTGCTGCTTCTTCAGCCATGCAGTCCAGTCTCCCTTGTTAGAGATGATGTCCTTGAGTAACTTGACCCTGCTTTAAGCAAGAGGTTATATCTGATGACGTCTGGAAATCCATTCCAACTGAATTTTTGTATTGTATGATTCTACCCCCCAAAAGTTTAGATCAATGGCTGGCAGGTAGAGAAGAGCAAAGAAAATGCAGCCAAGGGAGAACTTCTAGACCAGGCAAGGATATAGAAAACAAGGGAATATTACAGCAGAAACTGGGAAAGGAAAAGAGCAGAAGGAACCCACAACTGTGATAAATATTACTGCATCCTCCAAGGAGCCTTAGGACAGCAACAGGGTGAGGGATGGCTGAGCAGCTATGAGCTGTGGGCAGCAGAGTTCCCAGGGGTCTTGGACTCCTACAGCTTTTGTCCCTTGTGCTGTCTGGTCAGAGCTTTGTTAGCAAATTCCTCCCAGTATTTTCTTCCCTCTGTGACTCAATCCCCTGGTACAACCTCAGTGGGACTCCAGCAGCACACTTGTGCCTGCAACTGTACCAGGTCACCTTCTCAGTTTTTCCTATTTATGGGCATGTCAATCGTAAGAGACAAAATTGTGGTATTTAAAATGCATTTTTATATCTTTGCATGAGTTTGATTATATTTTGTTCAAGGCAGAAGTGATTTTTTCCCCCTAATTGTGTAGTAATGATTTCTCCTCAAGAAATCCCCATCAATTGCATATTTCAGTAAGAGATATTGCAGCCATGACCAACCCCAGATTTCTCTTAAATAACTTCCTAGTTATTTAAGCTAGTTAAATATTAGTTGTCACTTTGGCATGCTGAGTACTTTTACTCAGAAATAATTTCTGCTCAGTTACTCACATTGTTTCCCAACCTGTTCACTCTTTCTTACGTGCCCTCATTGCTTCCTTTCCAGAAATTCTAGGAGTCGTGATGCAAGGAAAGTATGGAAAATATGAGTACTTAATAATGGATGAGTGTATCAATTTGAGCATGTGGTTCAGCCACACCCTGTTGTCTCAGATTTGACAGATAACAGCTTCAAAACACAAATTAGGTCATCATCAGATTTCCAGCTTTGACCATTATCACACCTAGAAAGCACATGGATTCAAATTTTAAGCTGTTTTGATGAACGTGTGTTCATTCTGCAGCCTTTAGCCCATCAACTTTGAGAAAATTCAGGTGGGGATCAGGCCAACAGTCCAGCTATGGGATTTTTAACTCTGTATTTGGTGGGAAGCCATTTGCCCCTTCAAAAGGTTCAACTGTCCCCCAGGTGCACAGTTTTCTGTAATAATGTTTACAATTCTTGTAGCATGCCAGATGGCCTGTATCAGGCTCATCTGTGTTTCTTGGCTTGGAAATGTACACTGTAAATAACTTAAGGGATTTTTCTTTCTTATTCCTGAAGCAGATTTATCCTTTGGCTGTAAATTCAGTTCCTGGGCTAACTCATCAGCCAAAATACAATTTTTGCATACAGTCTCTGCACCAAGCAATATAAATTCTTAATAGTCATTTAAAAACAACCCCCAACCAGTCTAGCAGTATAGCAATTTCCCTTCCATCAACAGTTTTCAAAGTATCTGTGGTAAAACACAGTTGTTCATAGAGAAGCAACTCTAATTTGAGCATAAGGAGGCACTTTTAAAAACTCTGAGAATGTCAGTTAGGAAGTTATGCCCTGAATAATAGCCCAGTTGTGTTTTATTTCTTGACTCTGAGTGCAGTGCATTTCAGGGCTGCATCCAGATATCCTATACTGAATAGCAGTCAGGATAATATACGTATATAACTGTGAACAACCACATTTACACCAGTCTGCTCAGGTTTTTGAAAAGCCTGTCTCAGATCTAGCTGTGTTTAATCACTTTTGCCCATACTGACAGGTGTTTTCACAGGAATATCTTCAGATCTTTCAGTGCTTCTGGGCATACTTGCTAGCTTTTTTCATTCTCTCAGAATTAAGAGAAACTCTTTGTTCAGAGGCAGTGGAGGCTATTTTGGTTTCCTCTTATGGCTCTTTTTTTGATGCATCTGGAATTTCTTATTACTCCTGATACCCAGGTCCTCTCACTTTCACAATATAATAACTACTGCAGAATAACCACCCAATAATCTAAGTAAGCTCCCTGTCTGCTTTATCCATTCTTGTTGGCTGAAAAGGGTTTTACTGGGACAACTTTTCATCTCAGGCAGCTGTTGCTACATTTCTTTATCACAGCACAGTTTTACTTTGTAGGAGGTCCTGGTTTTGTGGAAAGATGGCTGGGGGTAAATTTGGAGAAAATCTAGAAGCTCTCTTCATATCCTACCAGAAGCTGTAATGGTATGGAAATTATAGGATAAAATACAGTTGATGCTCCCTGTATGGAAAGTGGTTAGCATGCTCAAAACCCAATCCATAATGTTTCCCCATACAC
Source organism: Illadopsis cleaveri (assembly GCA_013399915.1). Classification (NCBI taxonomy): domain Eukaryota; kingdom Metazoa; phylum Chordata; class Aves; order Passeriformes; family Timaliidae; genus Illadopsis; species Illadopsis cleaveri. Next base: position 765,916 of record VXBB01010670.1, read on the forward strand.
GCAATCTGCAGCCATAGCACCTGCTAAGGGGGGTGGAACACAGGGTGGTGCAGATTGGAAACACTGGCCAGGCTCCATAGAAAGCCTTGCAGGGAAGGAACTGGATGGTACTTTTTAGCTCATGAACTGCATAGCACCTGTCAGCCAGGGGAGAGAGGACAAGATGTCTTGCTGCTGAGCCAACAGCTGTGAAGAAATTGCTCTCCTCAGATGAACTCGGTTCATTAGAACCTAATTGTAATACCAACGCACACTTCCATCCCAAAGTTACTCACCCCTTACTGAACATGTGCTCTATATTTTATTGATTTTTAGCAGTGAAGCAACATAATTTTACACCAATCAGTAACAAATGTATGTATGACTACAGTCACTCAAGCTCCATCTAAACATAAAGAAATAGTATAACACCAAGCTGAGAATGGGAAAAAATTCAGGGAACATTCCATTGTAACTACTGGGATCAGGTGACAGACTGAACCTGTCTTCTTGCCCATAGGGGTGCCTATTGAATAAGAACCATGATCTATCTATGCATGCTGAATACTTCTAGTGGGGATCAGAGCTTGTCTGTATTGCTTTGAATATGCTTTTGAAGTCAGATACTACCACTGACTATCCTCAAATCTTTAGCCATCACAATTTTCTATTAATAAAGAGATTTATTCCATAAACTTTTAGTGTGAGTCCTTCACAGGTGCTGGCAGTTGGATCAGCCTACACCAACCATGAATGTCTACAAGAAGTATTGTCATTAGTTTTGGCTTTAATTCTATTTTTGCTGTGCGTAGTTACCTAGAAACCTAAATTTTGAGGATAGAAAATCAATAGATTGGATTTATTATATTATTCTATTCATAATATGAATAGAATATCTTGGCTCACAAGCAAGGTACCAAATGATCCCAAGCTGATGTTAAATATACTGCAAGAGTTGGGATTCCACACAACAGTAAGGCCAATCTGAACCTTGCTGTTGTGGTTGTACATGAAGATTAATTATAACTCACAAGTGAGTGGGATGGAAAAGGAACTCATGACAACCATGATATTTCTGAAATATCAGCGCTCTAAGCAATGCCTGGGGAAGAAATAAAAATAGGGTGCAGAGCAATCAATGGGACAACTCATGAAAAACCCACTGAAATTAAAATATACCACACTGATTTTACTAAACCAAGTAACAGTAAGAAATCTTGTTACAAGTTTACTTTTACACAGCATGTGCTTGCATTTTGTTTTTGGGGAAAACAGGGTGTAGAACTGTCACTTGATTTCCTAATTGTAGAACAGAAACATGAAATTTATGTACAATGGATATGGTCATGGATAGATGAACATGTGCTTGTAGACATATCTATGCCTGGCCTAATTTATTTGTAATGGCACAGCAATATAACATCCTCTTTTATAAGCTAGAGTGGATCATCACTGATAAGAGTGAAAATCAACACATCCCATCTCTAAAGGGAAGGAAAAGCGACATCACCTTGATAGGATGCCTAATTCAAAGTAACGCTAAATGCTTGACAACAGTTGTAGTTGCATTGTTGTAAGTTATGCCCAGGAAATAAATGTTGTAAACTATGCTGAAGAAAAAAAAACATATATACATGCCTGCTCTTTTAAGTGTAAGTGCTGGCATACCTTGAAAATATCCCATCCAATGCCTGTGATGTGTCTTTGGAAAGACCCTAACTCTTGATTGAGCTTGGGCCTTCAATTTGAAATTCTTGTTGAAGAGCCATGTTTAACAACTCAGCCTCCAAGAACTTAGCCTCTTATTGAACCATCTCCTCATGTCTATAACATTTGTCCCTACTTAATCAAAAATACAAGTCAACAGCAACTGTTATTCAACCCAACATGGTCCCTCAAGTAAGTTGAGCTATTAATGCAGAATAATGTTTCCACATTCCAACCAGCTTGCTCCTGAAAACCTCCAATGCAGGATGGACAGCATGGTTGCATAAACAAGCCCTCCCATCTTCCAGGCAAACCAGAAGGGATGTGACTGGCATTCTGGGAAAAGGATTGGGAGTTTTAAATGACATAGATTCTGAGGGGTTAATGAGCAAACTTGCCACAATAACTAGTGACCTAAATAAATGGAAACACCCTCTACAATCTTCCCTTTTGGTTTTGCGAACTAGTCAGTGGTTTCTAATGGACATATTAAGTCAGTGGGAGGTAATTAATGAAAAAGATCCTCAATTTATCACAGATGCACGTAGCATAGTTTGAGCTAATGCTTCTTTAGCTCTTAGTTGTATCCAAGCTCAACTCTGGATGTAGTCAATGACAGGTCCAGTCACAAGGGAAGGTGAAGAAGGTATCTTATCTGTTGAAATTCAAAAGATATTTTGGGATAACATTATTCAGTTTGAAAATAAATCCCAATCCTGGTGGTATCTAGACAATTCTACATATGATCCCATCTGCAGCACAGCCACAGTTTTTGTGTTATCAATCCACAATACTTCAGTATATAAAATATACTCGGCCATTGCTTTGGATCAAAGCGCAATGGAACTCTGTCCTCTGGAGCATGGAATATGGGCTTGAAGAGATGGGACTAAATGGCAGTCTATTGATGTCAATGTTTGCATAGTATAAGAGCAAAAAGGATTCAATAGTGAAAGCAGCACCATTAAATCTCAAGGCATTTATCTTGATAGTTAGCAAAAGGTTTGTTATTTTTAGATTCATCCTAATAAAAACCTACTTGTGCATAATGGTAAAGGATGTACTTGTAGGTGAACTACACGTGATTTTGTGTTTGTAGGTAATATTACTGTAGATACAAGTAATCACTCTAATATTTGTGCTTACAGATTTGTAGATATTACAAGATGCAATATTCATTGGGCTGTAAAAATGGATAGTATATCCAACCTAATTATACTCTGATTCAAGGTTTACAGCCTACTCCCCTTGGTATGAACCTCACACTAGTAAAGAAACTGTCATAATATGAGGACCTGAGATGTTTGCTGAAACAAGCCCAAGAAAATGGACAAAAGACTTTTTGATTATTGTCCATCACAACATGAAAGAAATACATTGTGTGATGGAGCAGGTGAAGAAAGATGGAGAACACTGATGGTGGGACACTCCTTTTGGATGGTCACCAATTCCTACTGGAATTTTCAACTGAGCACTTCACCCTGGTGCCTTTTCGTTGATATTAACCCTTTTACTTTTTGTTCTAATAATTTTAGTGGATGTTAAAGTTTGGATGATTATGAAACAATAAGCCTATCAGCTACCCCAACAAATACTACACTGTCCACGTGTAGTAAATTTCCAGTTATCAAAATAACCAGTGGTTCATCTGGTTCTATACTTGCAGACTGACTACGTAGGTAGTACATGGGTTTGCCTGGAGTCAGCTGTTGCAAATGTTTGTTGGTGAGGTCCTCCATTGGGTTGTACGATTAATCCCATGTAGACTTCCAATGTTATTGTTTTTTCTTAACTTTGTTTATCTTATATTTTTTCTGCCTGTCTTTCCAGAACTGTAGGTGGCTACAGTGCAGTTCTTGTTCTCTCTCACTGACTTCCAGAATGGAAATATACCAGAAAGAGAGTTTAGAATCCAATTCCCAGAACACCTAAGCTTCAGGTTTTTTTATTAATATCCCCTTTGCTCAGTAGTTCAGCAGCAGAATGGCACATTAGTTTTGACAGCTCCTCCCTTCCCCTTTGTCCTGTGGCTTACACAGTGGAATAAAGGAAAAAAACAGAAGTGACAATGCTAAAGGGGGCCTGAGCAAAAAAGCACCTCCATGGGAGGGGAATAAGAGGGATTTTGCTGCAGGGGAAACAGACTTATGGCAGGAATGAGTCCATGTGCTTCAGTGATCATGGCTGGAGTTATTTTCAGCAGAGTTGTTTCTCACATTACTTCTCCTTAGCTATTTAGCCATCTGGGAGTAGCAGCCTGTCAGAGTCAGTGCTCTCCTGGGTTGTTATGAAAACAGCAAATGCCATCATTAGTTTTTCTCTTTAGGTGAAAGAAGTGTTCAGTAAATAGTGTCTCCACCCAAGGCAAATTTTATATTATGTTGAGAGGTAACCATCACTCTCTTGTTTTCTTTCATTAACTCACAATACATTAAACAGGAAAACCAGTAGCAACTTACATGGCACCTTTCATTTGATGAATCCTAAAGCTTTACAGGGATAGTTTTCCCTCCTATTGAAGCACAGTCTTACAAAGCACCCACCAATATTATAAATAGTAAAGGGTAGGAGATGACACACAAAAGTGCTGAGTCTAAACTAGGCTAGCAATTACTTATTGGTTTATTGACCAGATCTTAGCAGTGGGCAGAATTTATAGCCTCAGATACAAATCTTCTGGAAAACCCAAGAAATCCTCCCATCCAATTTTGAAATTGTCCTACAGAAATCCACATAACAATTTAAAGTTCAGACTTTGCAGTCCATGTTTTACTTAAACTGCTATTAAATGATCTCCTGTTTATTGCATTTGTGTTGCCTCTGATTTAAGCTGGGAAATAGCATAAACCCTAGCAATGTTGTTGAAATAGACAACTATCCACTAAGGATCAGCCACGCCATTGTGCTTACTGTGCAAAGACTTTGTGCTTAAAATCAAAAACACTAGGTAACATAAAGCAATGCATTTGTGAAAACAGTAGCTCATTGCTAGTGGTAGCAGATGTAGACAAAAACCCAAAACTTACAGCCAAAATCTTGAATAGAAATAAAATAATAAATGTAATTAGCTCCTAATCCTTGCCTTAAAGTTAAAGGAACTCCTGTGAAAAGGACTGTAAGCTTGAATAGGTTTACTTGTGTGATGTTGATTGCTCATTATATTTCTGGATTGTTTGTAGCATAAAATTTGGAGTTAGGAACTGCAGAAATGATGAAGAGGTAAATGTAGGAAATAAAAACTACAGATGAATTATTATTTATCTCTAATGATGAGAGATTTACTGTCATAATTACATATAAATTATTTATTTTATTGAATTATTTCTAGTAAGATAGAAGGACAAAAATGCGCGACAGAGGAAAGAAGAGCCTACGTAATCATAAAAAGCTGAAGATATCAACAGAGCTGGGAAAAGGAAGGGAAAGTGCTTCATATTCTAAATAAGTAGGAATATTTTGTGAGGGATGCAGCATTGAAACTGTAATTTCTTCTGTTTTGTACTGCTCTGTAGGGCCTTCATTATTTGTAACTGAATGAAAACTAATATTGTTTTAGTCCCTTCCAACTGAAATGGTCTTTTCTTCTCTAATAGCCACAGACAGCCGTGAAAGCTGCCCATGGCAATTTAGGAGGATGAAGTGGTTGTTGCCAAGATGTGCCTCACAGGCTGCTGGGACTTGGAAAGCTTGTATATATGGATAACTACCAGTAATTTCAGGTCATTTGAACTGTTTTTCACATCATGCCTTACAGGTAATTCACAAAGGAGTTCTTGGTTCTCCAGAACCGCTGCAGAAATTTGTGTTATTTTTACTTGCTGGCATCTTTCAGATTATTGGCTGTCAGGGTGGGCACATGGACAAGGATGTTAAGTCTCTGCCTCACAGACTCCTGTGGCTGGGACTGTGTTGTCCAGGTGAAGTCTCTGCAAATCACTGGAAAGTAGGAATGTTGGGAGTTAGATTTTTTCTCAGGCTTGAATGTTCAGCAGAACTTTCAGGCTTGGACTGGGAAGCTGCAGGTGTGGAGCTGAGCTAGTAATATTTTATACAAATTGAGGTCATTTGGGCAGCTGCTTGTCAGATTTGTAGGGAGAGTACAGTTTTTAACTTGTCCCTCTTTTGAACAACTCAACAGACACGAGAGTAGATATCTGGTTTGGACCTTGCTTAAAGGGATATCCCCATATGTACTGCTGGTCTTCCCTTTGCTTGTGCTGGCAGTAGATAAGGATGTGGCTCTACACAAACCTTTCACATTACTCAAATCCCAATTAGTTGGATGCTTTGACTGAAAACTTTTTATGGTAATGTTTTATTAACATTAACAAAATTTTTAATGTCTGTGTTTTAACATTAACAATTAATGTAGAGGGATGTGATGGGGGAGTTGTTTACATCTAAATTCAAACCCTTTAGGATCCATGCAGAGCACAGAAAGTTCCAGGTAGCTGAATTATAACACTTCAAACCTTTTTTGTATGCTATGAATAAATAGGTATCTTGGTCTGTTTGATCATCCTGCCTCATCCTGCAGTTGTTACGGCTAGCTATCTGCCACTGAAAGGATTTATTTTTGCAACATATTGCTACAGCTGAATTTATTATTGAAGTATTGCTGTTATTACTGTGCTATGCTCCTCCAAACCAACAAAGTCAAATGCTGTTGCTAGCTTGAAGAATATAAATTGGTTTTAAAATAACACCTGCAGTACTTGAGATAAAGCAGGGTAAGAGCTGATTATGCTTGGAACCAAGAGGGATTCCACAAGGCTAGGGAACATCTTTCTGCTACTTGGCAAATATTAAAATTTTCCTCTTCCAACTGAAAAAATCATCAGTAACCTCCTGAGGAGTAGCAACACATCACTTTAGGAGCCTGACAGTCAACAGTACCTTCACTAGGGGAATATGACTCAGCTTCTGCTACATCCAGTGCTGTGGCACTGAAATTTGAAGTACTGCTGCCATCTGCAGGGGTACAACTTGATGTGATTTCCATGCTTTATTGCTGAGCTCGTCAGGAGCAGAATATTCTACGGAAACTTGCCCATCAGACATGTCAGCCTCCATAATGATTGCTTGTTGCTGTGTGCTGTCCTTTCATAGGCTCCAAAGAACACCTCCAAACAGAACTTGCAAAACATATTTCAAAGGGATTCTTTTGGTCTGTACTCATAATGAAATTGCCGTGTGTTATTCCATTCCCCCTTTATAAGTTGCATTTCTCCTGTTAACTTATTTCTAATATTATAAAATAGACTGCTACCAGGTCAATGTGAGGCCGTGTAAATCTGATCAAACCTCGAATTTATCCTCCTTTTTCACAATGGAAGGTGTGACTGCTTATTAACATGTAAACTTACTGCTCTGCAGCTAATTCTAGTCATGTATGTGCCCATGGGCTTGTACCATGTATACGTGTATTTTAAAGAAAACATAGTGAACCATGAAGAATAATAAGTTGAAGGAGGGAGAAAAATTGACTGGAGTAGACTGTGTAACACAGTATTTGTTGGATACTTGGTGTCTAGGTGAGCTAATCTAAGTCCAGCTCATTAGAAAGCTTGATACTGGTAGTGCATAAAGCAAGATGCAACTCATACTACCTATAACAAAAGCAGATGGAAACATTGGCATGAGAACTGCAACTGTGATCATGTTAAGGCAGAGGGAACTTGGTAATTGGAGGGAAAAAGGAGTTATTGAGTATTTGATGTTGAAATTACATGTAAATTGGTTACAGAGTTAGGTGTGAACCTGTAGGATACTAGAATGTGATGAACCACTGTGCATACTGAAAAGGCACAAAGATCACTGGGCCTGGGGCAGATGCAGCAGCACAATTCAGGACTATATGATGTAACAGAGAGGTAAAGATGCTAGGCATTAAGTCCTTCAAACCCTGGGATTACAGAACTTGGCAAAACTTCCTTGTCAGAGTTTTTCTAGGTATTCATAACAGAAATGAAAAGTAGTGAGGTCAAACACTTCGATAAGTATGAGTTTCAAATATGACCCTATTATGTCTGAGTTCTGAAGATGTAAAAAAATATGGAGAGCCCCCACTTGTGTGGCAATTAAGAACACTTCTAGCTTTGTATCTGTTTTTGTACTGTGGAAGTGATGGTTTAAGAGATCCCATTTTTCATATCTTGAACAACAAGCACAGAAGACAAATGAACAACTGACTGCATGTAGACTTCTTGGCATCTAACAGATTATTTTCCTTCTTATTTGAGTAGTTCAGTTTCAGGTCATTTTGTGTCTCCTATTGATATTTTCTGAAAGGATTCTCTACCTATTGTGCATTCAGCACAAGCACACTTTCACATCAGAGATAGTTTTTCAGGATAGGAGGAAAAAGGTTTCTGTTTCCTTGAACTGAAGACACAATTAGAAAGCAATTCTTGCCTCCAAATTTTTCTTTCGTAACTGTGTTTTCTTCTTGAAATGAGCTTATTTGATATTTATTTAAATTTATTTTTATGATTTTATAAGCAGCAGCTTATGACTGTGACAAACTTGATCCATAAGACTATTTGAAATTAAAAAGTATTTAGAAGCTCATGATAAGGAGTATTTTCCAGCTCTAAATCTGTGTGATGTAATCACTAGGCACTGCAATCTTGAACTGCTGAACAAACTTTGTAACAAACCTCATAATCCTCCCCTATTTATTGGAAATTGTTTAACTTACTCAATGATAACTTGGATGGAGGGGAGATGTCTGCTCAGCAAGTTCCCTGATGACATAAAGCTGGGAGGAGTGGCTGATACCCCAGAGGGCTGTGCAGCCCTGCAGAAGGACCTCAGCAGGCTGGAGAGATGGGCAGAGAAGAACTGTCTGAAATCAAAAACAGCNCATGTATGGGTGACTAAGCACTGAAACAGGTTGTCCAGGGAGGTTGTGGAGTCTCCCTCACTGGAGATATTCAAGAACCATCTGGATAAAATCCTGTGCAATGTGCTTTAATGACCCACTGTCATCCCTTCGAACCTGACCATTCTGTGATTCTGTGAAATAATGTCAATAGAATCATGAAATGATTGAAATAAGCACAGCAACGTTACAGAGCCTTCACCATAAAATGTTACCTGAGTCCAAAGCAAGGCTGGACCAGCTTGTCTGTAATAAAGGTAAGTAAAAAATTCTTGAAAAAAAGTATGTGCTTGCCATTGTATGTGTTTAGATGCCTAGTTGGTGAATTTGCAACCAAAGATGGATGTGTTGCAATTGCACTCAGAACTGTTTGAAAAGAGATTGCATGTACAGGGTATTTATCTTGATCCTGCAGTTATCTTGTGCCCTCACTGAAGTGCTGCATGAAGACAGATGGGTTTAATTCCTGAATGGGAATAAAAGCCACTGCTGAAGTGCAGCTAAAATACAGCTTCAATTTGTCAGCTGGAATGCTGTTGTGAGTAACTATACAAATTCAGTGCTAGCGTGGGACAAGTGACCATGAGCCATTCTCAATCAAATGAAATTTATGGCAAATGGAAAAACAAATCACAAACTGCCTTCTCTCTTATGTAAAATTAAAGGGAATTATTACTCTGGAAGCCATATTAGTTTTTCCTGTCACCAGAAGATGAGTTGTCTCCCACTTCTAGAAGATAGTGCTCTCTAGACCAACACTATACACTGATTTTTGTTATTATCTAAGAGGATAAATCATTCTTATATGAGCAACCAAAGCAATACTCTGGGGTTTCTTTAAAACCCAAGTACTTATCTATGCTAATGCTGCTACAGAGGGAGAGAAAATTCTTTCTTGCTCTTACAGGAAAAATGTGTTCTTTTTTTTTTCTCTGTTTCATATATGCAGACAAATCTACTTAAAGCTCAAGACATCTGTGTCAACAAGCTGAAAAAACAAAACAAGAGCTTTAGAGACTTCAGAACAGAAAGAGCTCTGAAAGTTGGAAACTATCTCCCCTTGCTTGTTCTCTAGCAACTACTTTAGCTTATACAACTCCATAACACCACTGGGCATATCTTTGCATCGAGAATACAAGGCAAAGATGTAAGAAACAGAATAGAAAAGTTAGAGGAAAAATAGGTACTAGGAAGAAAAAATGGGGTTTGTAGTTGTGCTATGGACATATTGTTTTGAGTAGCTGCTTTCACTCTCTAGGTGGTAGCATAATCTTCAAAGACCTTGTTACCCTTTTCAGAGCAACCATGCAATTTGGTTTTATTTTCCAGCCTACAATTCTTCACAAGATTTCTTGCTCTAAGCTAAATTAATACCTTCTGCTGCACAAAGCAAGAACAAGGACTTTTTTACACAATGTTGGGACTTTGGGACTGAACATCTGAAATTCCTAAAAATAACTGAGAGTACATAAAAACAGCAACTGGAGGAGAAGACTTGGGATTTCTATGAATGTTGGAAAGTTAATAGAATTAGACATGTTAATAGGGATTCATTAATTGAAGTGTTGCTCTTTGATATGAGTAGTTATGTAGCATTCATGGCTTTTCCAGGTTGTTTCTCTGGAGCAGTACATCTCAATAAGAACACTAAAAATGTTCCCCTTTCCTGAGGCTAGCTGTAAGAAACATCAGTAAGGCATATTGCTCATAAATTCAGCAAGGCTTTTATGTGTAGTAATAGCATAGTACCTCAGAAAAAAACAACAACAAAAAAACCCCAAACCACCCAGAAAAAGATACCTCTTGAAAAGTTTTTGTCATTGTGCTGAAGTCCATTCACATGCTCTCAGTCATCCTGGATGAGAGGTGATAACCATGCCAGCAGGAAGGTTAGAATGGTCACTGAACTCCACAGACATCAGTATGCTTCTGCAAAGTCACACAGGTGAAGAGGTAGTGAAACCTGGAATTCCTAGGGTTCAGAGAACCCAGGAAAGCCACCCAGAGGGCTGATGATGTCCTGATGAGTCTGCTGGTGTTTTGAATGCCTTTCAACCTCCCACAGGTGGGAAATTCAGAGCTGTTCTCTGCTTCCATCAGGTCACAACAGTCACAGGAACTTGTGAAGTGGGAGAGAACCGTTCCCTGTGTTCACTTGTGAGACAGTAGCACAATAGCCTGTCACTGTGCTTGCCACTGCAGGCACTGATGTATCAGTGCAAGAGACCTGTTTGAGCTAGCTCCACCTGGATGTGTACACACACATGAAAATGTGCATAAAAGATGACTGGTTTCTGTAACACCCTTTCTCCTGACAGGAGTCACAAATTGGACCTACCATGAGCATGGCTCAAGCAGTCATATTCAAAGCAGGCACCATTCCTGCCAATCTGCTGCTTAAATTGATGCTGCTACTGTGGGCTGTCACTGGCTTCCCCCGGGCTTGGCAAGCACTGTCACTTGGAAAGCAGCAGGCAAATGTCACCACTATCTCATGACAGGATTCCTTTAATCCCTGGCATCCCCTCACATGGTTACTTGCTACTTAATGAGTTGCTCCTAAGCACACAGTTAAATGGAGTTGTAAGAAACTGAAAGCTCTCATTGCTCCAGCAGTTGCTTTGGCAGGATTTTTTCAGCAGTTTGCTGCCTTTGACAGTGTCTGGAACACATGCTGTTCTCCAGATATGACTGAGGCCAGCCTTAAACTGCTAATGTCGTAAATGCAGATCCTGAATGCATGCTTCAGCCACTCACTTCAGCTTTTTCCAAGAGCTGGGCCATAGGCAATTGGATTAAATCCCTTATAAAGTTCACTTCATCTATACATAAAACATGCAAATATGCGTCTACAAAATAAATGGCATAAATTAATTTATGCCTAGTTTTTCCTCCACAGGCACTTTTGCTCTGGAGATGATGCAGTATATAGCAGTGTTAAGCACTGTCTGAGGGATAGTGTGGCTGCCTTGTTAGAGGAAGAAAGTGAAGTGCAATGCAAATAAGCTGAAGAAATAGGAGCCCCATGGTTAGGCAGTTACATACTGTGCAGGAGAAATGGATTTAATCTGTTCCATACAGTTACTAAGTGATACTCATCAAACACCAGAGCATGGGCCACAGCTGTGCTGTGCTTATGTGGTGCTTGTGGGAGCTAACCCACCCTGGGGACCTGGGCCAGCTCTGCTTGCAAACAGCTGTGGCACCTCTGAATCTCCAGTTTAAACAGCAGTTTAGGTAGACTGTCCATGGACAGGTGACAACTCAGACTTCTACTCCAAGGACAAGGAACAGTTTGAGTATCTATTGTCAGTATTCCCATGTCTGTGTCCATTATCTCAGACCTCTCCTACCTCACAATCTTAGCTGTAATCCCCTGTCACCTTTAACTGCTTATTTCTACTTCTTCGTGCAAAATAGTGATTTAAGAGCTGTATGTTCAACTGTCATTGACTTCCCACAGCTTTTCCAAGCTCAGGCTTAGGTATCTCTTAGTTGCTCTGCAGAATTTGTCCAAGGCTTTTATTGTGTCCTTTAAAATCTCAAAGCTAAATAAAACATCATCCCTTTTACAAGTCAGCAGGCAGAAAAACTCAAAATCTTAAGAATTTTGTTTAAACAATAATATTAATAGTGGTGATGCTATTAAAGCATTCACCAGAATTAAGAAAAATTATATAATTCAGATATGTATTTATATATTTTTAAATATATATATTCAGGTCAGAGAATTCAAATACTTGGAGACCTTGGTTCTATTTTTTCAAGCCTACAGACTACTTAGTAATAATTTTTTTCTAAAAATAAAAAAGTAATTTTTTTGCCATCTATGTTGTTAGTACCAGCTGTTCAAGGGAAAATAAATCTCTCTCCATTCTTCAGAGCTTTAAAGAATAATCTATTTCAGACAGAAATGGTTTGCTGCTTCATGTTGGGCAGGCTTCCCAAATTTTCAGTTAAAATAATATCACATATTTGCTCATAAAGAACATGGGAAGAGTGTTATTTACAACATTGTTTTTGAATGCAAATGACACTATCTGCAGCTGAAAGGTGGTTTTGGCTTTGAATTAATTTACTGCTTTGGGCCAGCTAAAGCTCTTGTGCTTCCAGTAAAGTCAAATGTTTATGCAAGTCCTAGGTCTAGTTTAATGAGGTTGAGAAGGTCCTCAGTACATGGCTGCTCATACTCAAATACTTGCTAATGACTCATAAGCAGGACAATTCCATCTGTCTGCAACCACTGCCACAGGAAGGGCAAAATTATTGGCTTTCTATTAACCTATGTCAACTATTTATCCAGGAGGATCCAGGGCCATGGACCTCATGCATACTGGCCCCCTCTACCATGTGCCTGAGCTCACCACAGGGGGACTGTGTCCTCTGCTTTTGGTACGTGGGTCCGTTACTGTGTTTGTCCTCAACAAATCCCCCCTGCCCAGACCAAGGAAAAGAGGTGAGAGAGGAGGTTTTGTGATTCTCTGTCCTTTGTGGGTAATTATTTGCCACTCTCTGATCTAGGAGGCAGAGGACAAGTTGTGCCCATGTACTACTCTGGTCATGCATAGTGAGTCCAGTGTGCTGAGGAAAGTAGCTGGGCAATCTGACAAAATAATAGCTGAGAACAGTTGGCACTGCCAGCCACAATTGCCTGCTCTCTAGCTGCTTTCCTAGGAACAGTAAAGAGGGTAAAAGAGATCAAGAGCCAGGGGAATCCCTGCTGTTTACAGCCATGGGATCTAGACTGAGCTCTCTCACATTGGCAGGACAGCTGTTGTGGTCAAATATTTAAGTACAACAGCACAGCTCTTATGTTTTCTTACTATTTTTGTGGATTACCATGAAAATTAATTATTTGAGTTTTTTATTTCTGAGTTCCTGTTAGAATTAAAGCTATGAGGACAAAATAGATGAGAGGTCTGCTAGGGCAGCAGATGTTTACAGAAGGAATGGCTCTGCTTTTATGGTCTTATGGCTGTCTCTGAAGAGGTGGATGTTAGTTACCAATATCACTTCCACCTCTCAGCACCTGAGGTAGTGTAAGCTGGGAAATTATTTCAGTGTTGCTAAATCAAAGAAAACAAAGGTCCTAAGTCATATTGCAAAGGAACTGCATACATACCATCAAATCAGAAGACTGAGCAAGCACAGTCAAGAAGAGGCATAGTGCTCTTCTGATTTGTCTTGGGCATGTTTTTATTCCATGCAGAGGCACACATGGGATAATTCAGGAAGATGTGTGCATGAGAGAGAGTGAAACAGTGCTCCTTACTCTCACAGATGTATTTAAGAACTCACTCATTCACATCAGTGTTTCTTTACCAGTTATGGTCATAATCCTGCTTCAGATCTGTAGGTTTGCTTGCTCCCCCACCCTTCCCCTGGCTCCAGGAGACTGTGCTTCCCAGTGAGATGTGCACCTCCTGTTCCTCACACCCTGGCTGCAGAAGCTGCCGTGTCCCACACACCTGGCCCTCCTTCCTCTTTACCTCGCATGTGTCAAGGCAAGCTCCTCCTCTTCTGCACCTGCCAAACCCAGGCACAACTTCATGGCGAGCACTACTGGCCTTCTGCAATGGCCAGCTGACCATAAAGAAAAACCAGCATCTTGATCATCTGCCTTGGGGGAAAATCCTACTTTCCCCAAAACCAACTTTCTCACATAAATCTCTTCTTAGTTGTCGGTTTCTCCCATCTGCCGTGGATGTAAATACTTCCAGAACACTCCAGTTGTTTCTCCTTTGTCTCTCTGACAACAGTTTCCAAACTTCAAAAACCAAACACACCTAACCTTCCATGTCTGACACTATTCAAATGCCTTCAGACATTCCTAATCGCTCTGCAACATTTCTCAGTCATTTCTTTTTTCTCATGTTTTTGAAGAACTTGCCAAGTTAAATGTGAAATCACTCCGTGAAACAGCAGACTATGCACATTTCCTCACTTTCTGCAACACAAAAGGCACAACAAAAAGCCATTACTTAGGGAACCCAGTTACAGTCCCTTTTTCTGTGCCTGCTGCTCTCCTGGCAAAGGCTTTGCTGACTCACCAGCTGATTCACACAGGCAGCAGCAGCTTTATTTGGCTTCTGAGAAGTGCCACTGTGCCTGTGTGTGGTCCCCTGCAGCCCCAGGCTCACACCTATATATAGCTGCTGTCTCTATTCCCAGTGTGGTCAGCTGGGCACAGCCTCCAGAAGCTCAAGTGTGCTCTTTTTCACTGACAACCTGAGAAGGATTCCTTGTTTCTGTTTCGTTGCCAATAGCTGCCTATTGGTCTTCTCTCCCCTTCAGTGAACGTGCATACCTCCCAAGAAATCAGCTCAGGCCAAGCATCAATAACTGCACAGGCTCTTATTTAAATAAAATCACTGGCCATAAAACATTCTAAAATAATTTACACATATTCTGGTAAAAGCAACAAGAGTTGAAGCTATGGAGGCACATGCTGTCTTAGTTCAACTTCATAAAATATTGATGTTGGCTTAGAATTTTTTTCATACTACATCAGCCACAAAAAGAGAAGATACACCTCTGCCAGATGGACTGCAATTCTTCCAACAAAAATAAAGGAATAAGGGAAAGCTATTCAGTGTAGACACAGAAAATGAGTGGTCTGTGTGTCTTGTTTCCATTTTATTTTCTTTTTAGTTTTACTCTTCTGCTTTTCCCAATTTGTAATGTTTCCATTACTTCTAGCTCTTAAACTCTTTAAATCTTCACCTCAACTACTTTTCTTTGCTTTATACACTACACAGCTGTTCAATTAATGGAAGCATTGAAAAACAAAGCTTGGTCCAAAATAGACTAAACTAAAATTGAGGAATAGTAGGTTTAGGAGTTTAATTGTGCCCCTTACTTTTTACCTATCTTGTTTTAATAGATTTCGTTTACCAAGGGGCTTCCACTTCTGTGCACAAGCTGACACTGATAGGCTCCAGTAGGGTAACTTGATGAGACACACTAACTTGGCTGCCAGCTTTTTTTCTTCTGATCTGTGTTTGTCTCTCACCCAGAGGCAGATGGGAATGTCTTATGTCTCTTCATCCACTCAAGAAATTTGAGGGTGGTGCTCTCAAATTACAACTCCAAACTGCCCAGCAATATCAAGTGCTTGGATGAAATTGGCCCAGGACAAAATGTTCTAGGAGTCTGCTGTAGTTCTGAGTTTCTGTATGTGGAGAAACAAAAAGACTGGGAAAAACTGGTATTTTTAATAAGGGAATAAAACTGCATGGAGAAAAACAAAATGGAAACAGAGGTGTGGATAAGGAAAAGTCATCAAACACTGACAACTACACATCTTTGCATTTATTGTCAAAGGCAGTGTATTGTCTGGGACTGCCAATCAAAACTGGATTTGAGACAGCACTGGAAGTGGTGGTGTGGGAGTGATATTGCATAAAGCATCCATAAAAAGACATATACAAATGCTATAAGAGTGAGCTATAGATATATTGAACATTGTGTATTAATGTTCAATACCTGGAGAGTAAATTTCTGGATGTCAGTTCCTCATGGAGATGTCCTATGAAAATCCCCCCAACATTGGATACGTTCAATCTCAACGGCATGAAGAAATATCTGTGGGGAATCTGAGTGTAAAAGACTGCAGGGTCACAGAAAGATGCCCAGTGAAAATCTTAATACGCAAAAACTTCAGTAAAAATTTCCACCATATTATCCTCTATCTACTAAATAACATGTGTCATCTGAATAGCTTCTAAAAGGGCCATGGATGTCCTCACACAGAAAAAAATCTACCAAGAGAACATGAGTTGCTCTGGTATCTTCTTCAGTCCCTCTTCTGACTATTCAAGCAAAGCAGCAGCAATATCCAGGAGAATACCCAATGGTTATAGATGAAAAGTAAATCAGAGGGAAAAATTGCTCCTGCAGTTGTATAATAAATAGTAAAACAACCAAAAGGAGTGAAATCACATTTGTGTGTGTGTGAAAATAATCTCGGCGAGATGCTCCTGCAGATACATGAGATGCAGATTGATTCATAAATGATCTTTTCATCAAAATAGCATAATCTTCCTATATGACAATAAAAGGCAGTGAATATATCAACTGAGAACCTCAGAAGAAGACATTTCATTCATTAATACAATACATTTAGTGACTTTACAAGATCACTGATGTATTTATTCTCTGATGTTCTTGCTGACAAAATTTCAGACATGAAGTAATCAATAACTCCAGATTTCATTTTGTATGCAGAAAATTTGTTGTCAGGGTGTTTGAGCACCCTGTGATATCCTGAGATACTTCAGACTTCAACAGCCAAGATGCCTTTGTCTGTCTCAGTTATTCTTTTCTGGAAACCTTCCACTAAAAATGCAACACAAGAGTCTTCCCCTTCAGTACTCTGCTCCCTCCCCTTTGCTGCCAAATTCCTTATTCTGCCTTCCCTATTGGTTCCTCGAACATCTAGAAAGCAACTCCAAGGCTTGGCTGATTTCATATTCCCCTCCCAAGAGAAAGGTCTCTTAACTGCACAGAGATAAACCACCGGTGCTGGCTGGGAGTAAGGACTTCATCCACCTCGAAAACAAGGAGGATCATCACTACAGAGTGTCTTGTTCTACCATGTCTCCAGGGGAAATCCTTCCAAGCAATCTGGATACCACCACTGGATATCCCATCTACAGTCCCTAAATACAAACTTTTTTTCAGATACTAACAATAAAATTAAAATTAAAAGTAGATTCAATTAAAATTTATTCAAGATATTGTCCACGCAAAATTATTATTATAGCATAGCCTCTGTCCATAACCAATATTTAGAGAAATCACATTAAAAATGCCTTGCACTCCTGCAATTGCCTTTCATTTGATTATATCAAAGTATTTTCTAAACAATTACATAACCCTCACAACACCTTGTAATGAAAGAATTGTGGTGTTTACAGCTAGGAAAACACAGAAGCATTGACAAGATAGAGCCAAAATTATCAAGCATAAATGATTAAATACAACAATTTGAAGCCCTATTTATTTTAGTAAATGTTAAGTATATGTCTGTCACTGACTTTACAGAAACCAGAGGGTGACACAAAGATAGACAAAGCTATTCTCTTTAACTGTATGAATCAATATGTAAATGCCTGATTTCAAGTAATGCCTTCTTAGGCTTAATAGTGGTTGACTGTATTCTTTAGTTACAAAGCATGTGAAAGTAATCTTACATCTCAGGCCCCTAAATGGAAAGATCCCAAAGGATTTAATAAATGTGTTTTGCTGCAATGAAGCCATTTCTGGAGTGGACTGTGACAACTCCTTTACAGCCATAGGGACTTTACACAGCAGTGTAAAAGACCAAGAGAAGAAGGTTGTACTGACCTGAGTCTGCAGGGAGAATCTGGGTCAGAAGATTGCAATTACTTGAGCCCCCTGAGCAACAAGAAAAGTGCCACTGATGTTTATCTGAGCTCTGAAATAATCAAGGTTTACTTTCATTTGCCATAGAGAATTTAAGCAAAAGCTTAAGTAGTAGCAAAATGTATGTTGAGTTTGATTTTTCACAATACTTTGAATGGGAAATGTCTTTGTAAGATGCAAAGTAACTCAGCAGAGAAACTGTCAAATTACTAACTAATACTGAATTAATGTAGATGTTAGATAATAAATATTCACAACAAACTGTTCACAAGATATCCATGTAGTGAAAATACTTTCCAAATAAATTCACAAATACCTACAGTAAATTATTTTGAACATTTTGAGAGCAGGAGAAAGAATATGATGACTGACTTATCTATCAGAAATGACTTTTTATGTTGTGATCCAATTCTTGCAAAAAATGTCATGGGATTAAGTACAAAAATCAGCAAATCATGTAACTGAAACGTTAGGTGGTCTAAAATCCATTATAAAAGATAAGCTTTATTTAGCTGACTAGTATGCATTAATACCCAAGGTTGCAAATGTCCTAAATAGTATTCTAGTGAGAAAAGAGCTGCATAGACAGTGAGGAAGAGGCTGTTTCCTTCTGTTCTGAAAAGAGTTTAATCCCTATTGTTACAACTGAAATAGCATTCACAAAATAGCTGAAACAAGATCCTTTACTTGGTGAAATCTGATAGCTGGCCAGTCTAAAAGAGATGAGTAGCAAGCAAGCCAGGCACAGACTCGAAAGATAAGCAAACTACAGAAGTATTTTGGTTTTGTGAAGTGACTTACTTGGTCATTGTCTTACTTTATTCAGAATATAAAATAGAAGATTGTGGAGCAGTACTGGTGAGTTTAAACAAACTCTATTACTCCACATCATTTATAATACACATTATAAATACATCCACAACAAAAAAACAGAGTAAAAATTTTCCCAAGGATGTTTAGAGTATCTTTTATTCGCAGAAAACTGATACCAACAAACACGAGAAAATAATGTTATGAGTAGTTGTTCATCAGCTGACATTTATAAATTTCTTAGGGTGAAAAAACCCCCAGGTTTGTGATAAAAATTATGTGTTTTAAAAATAATAATAAAAACCCTTTTCTATATGTTTTCATCTGAATGACACCGAAGAGAAGCCTACATGGTACTATTTCAAATGTAGTTAATGTCACAACTGTCAAAATATCTTGCATCTTGTTTTATTGTTAAAACAGGTAAATTACTAACTACTCATTTTATTTTTAAAATAAAAGATATGGATGATTTTACTGTTTGTGGATGTAAGAGCAGATGTAAACTATGTCTGAAGTATTCCCTCTGTAAGAGAAAGGAGCTGTCCAAGCACTCTAACAGACAGCTATTTTCATTCAGAGAATATTGCACAGTTCTGCCATAGGCCTTTGACCAAACTTTCCAAACAGAGACAGTGAAAGCTAAAGTTAGGTTTTCTATTTCTATTTTTACGTAGCTTTATATATATATTGTTTTGTTTTGTTTTGTTTAACTAAAATCATGCAAGGTTCTGTATTCCACTGTTGCTACTAGACAAGAGTGACAACAACCAGTTTAGCAATTTTGAGACAGAAATCATCTTCTCTTCCATCAAAAAGAATGGATTAAAAATCTTACAATTGAAACTTTAAATGTAAGCAATAGCAGCCGGTACTTCTCACTTGCAGGCATTACAAAACTGTACTTTCTAATGATGCATCTTAAACTCACAGCAATCTCTGGTCTTCTGGTCAGGGGTCCAGAGGCTCTTCCTCTACTCACATCTGCAGCAGTGCTTCAGTTCTCATCTGTTGTCTCCTGCTTATCAAGTTCTGGTCTCTCTAGACTTGCTTACCAATGCTCTTCAGTTTTATCTATTCTTACTCCCTGTGGCATAGCTACTCCAGTCATGGCCCATATTCTGATATAAAACCTAGATCCTATCTTTCAGTATTTATTATTATCTAATATTTGGCATCTCACAAAGCTTTAGCTGCTAATTTGAGCTGTCTCCTTTTTCAGCTGTTATGTATTTGCAATCCTGAATCTATGGTAAAAAAAGTATTGAAATTGACTTTCTAGAAGTGAAGTCCAACAGGTGCATCCAACATAATGATTTTACTTTGTTAGCCTTTATCTCTTTTTCCCTTGAGCAATAATTTGCAACTAAATCTATGAGAGCGTTTAGGTAGTAGCACTCATACATTTTAGAGCTGGCTCTAAAAACAGTGTAGGATTAATACAGGCCAATGGAGAATCAATTTTGTGAAATTAAGAAGCTGAGGTTGACTCAACAAGCCTTCAAATATTTTGGCATAATTTTCTACTCTAGAAAATTATTTCTGGATTTCCATAGAAATATTTTAATGCATCGTCCTAAAATGCGTAATATTTAAAAGGCCTTTTGGCTATACCCAGTGCATAAGTTTCTTCATCACTGCTGTATACAAAAAAAAGAGTTAAGTAGATTGCAAATGGAGACTTCAAAGTCAACAGAAAAGTCAACATGAGCTGCCCTGTGTGCATCTCCTGTCATGGATTCCAATTTAAATAAATTATGCACAGGACAATATGATTCTATGAACTCATTAAAGCCCCTTAATCCAGCAGCATAATATTCAAATTGCAATGGAATGCAGGTCATTTGGAATGGTTATGCATTAAAGATGGCAAAAGAGGCTAAGCTCTAGAAGACAGCTATGTAATAGAAGCAGACAAGCTACATGCAAAAGAATATGAATATGGGAACTAGAAAGAAAATAAAAGCTTTTGCCATCAACTGCCTCTACACAGGAGGATAAAAAGAAATATGGCTCATAGGACTATAAAGAGTTAACATGAGAAAAAGGCAGTAAAAGGATGGCAACAGATTCCCTATTAGCAGCAACAGCACAAATGGGAGATTGACTTGAAAATCACCTTACCTAAAGGAGTGACCCAAAGAACCCAGCACAGTAAGGACTTTCAGGAAGGGCACAAAAAGACAGACTGACAGCCCAGCTTACATAAAGTGTGTGGTGCAAAGTATAGGTATCAATAAGAAAGGCTTTGGAATAGGGACCACAAAGTCAGGTGCACTTTCACCATCCTTGCAAAAAATTTTAAGCATTAAGAACCCATTTGGCTTTAAGACAAGTGAATTTTGCAGGAGTGTAACACCTGAGTTACTCTGCCTCCCTAGGCCCATTAGGGCTTCAGCAAAGTCTGAAGGTGCAAGTTGTAATATTTAAGCCTTCCACGAGTGAAAAAAGAACCTATTAATGTCTTTGCAATACAGGAATATACCTGCCAGCAAGCTGCAAAAAATTTTAAGACACATCTTTCTAGTTAATTACTACAAAACTGAACAACAACTGCAGTGTAATATTTTTCTCTTTCCTGTCAGACACTTTGACATTTGTTAGCACTCAGATGCCAATTTCTTTGTACCCAAGACCATGTAGATTGACAACTCAGTATAGGCAAAATGCTGGATATTTAAGAGCACAAGCTGAATTTGTAGCTTGGAGGTCTTTTGGTTATATTTTGTCTCAGAAAAGTAATTGATGAGCCTGTCTCTTGCCACATATTGAAATAAAATACATGGGGAAAGAGAGGGGAAAATGCTATGTACTTGATCAGTAGACATCTCTGCTTCTATACAGAAGGCAAATTATCTACCACGTTCCTTACATCCACTTATGTTACACATGCATACAATATATTTGTTGAACAAGGCATTTCAAAACTGTTTCACAGATTTAGTTCCAGAAAAAACTTCATGCTAATGTATGTTTTCGTATGACCTTTTTTGTTCCAGGTTTCCTTGACAGGGTTTCAAAGACAAAATTGAGACTTCTCTCCAAAACAGACTACATGGCATGTTATCATTCAAAAAATGCCAATCTAACAGCCTTCATGCAATAAAGGAATGTCTTGCAGAAAACATGTATAATGATGGTAGTATGTTGTTATCATACCGGCACATTAGAAACTTTGCAGCCTTTCATCATTAAATGACAAAAAAACCCACAAAAAAAGTAGCATACTTAAAAACATTACTGTTTCAAGGTATGCATAAGCAGTGCATGATGCCATGCATGAAAAACAAGTTGAAGTATAGAAAGGAAATACCCCTCTTCTATGTCCCAAAAATTCCACACAGAAGAATTCTGTGTTTTAGCTACACATTAATACACATTTACTCATATTTGTATTGACTAGATACATATTTTAATTAAATAGACATTTCTGATTTTCAACAGCACTGTAAATTTAATCTAAACAGCTCTTTTCCCTTCAAGTAACATTATAAATCTATTAAAGGGCAAAAAGCAGAAGTACAATGGAGTTTTTTTTTTAATGTACCTGGCAGAAGAGACATAAGCTTTCCTGCAAACAAAACACACAGTAACAAAAGGAATTAAAAAAACCCCAAACAACAGAAACCAAAAAATTTGCAAGCCTCATTCAAAAGTGTCAGCTCTATGCAAACATTTTTCAAACATATAAGCAGATTCAGGGATTCTGCCTGTGCTGAAAGAGTCAGATTCAAGGGTTGTTTTCAAACTGCCCTGTGCCTGTCAAGTGCAGCTTGTCCTTTCTTCTTATTAAATCCATTTCTAACTCTTTCCTGTGTGAGGGATTCTGTTCTGTGTGCATGTATGACTGGGACAGCCTGTGCAGTCTCCAGTAAAGGTTTCTGTTCAAACTTTAGTAAAATATAAAGGGAAAACTTTCAGCTCTTGACCAATTTCTGAAATATCAGGAAATAGAAACAGATGATCTCTCTGTATTCTTATTCAGTGCACATTCCTCCCTGCCTCCCTGCTCAAGAGTCACTGGCATTTCAGCTATCCACATGGTGCAGCATTTAATCAATGATTCAGTACACAGCCCATGAGATACGCCACAACACTTCAACAAGCAACTTGTATCTGTCCATGGGGACAAAGGATCTGAGTTTGTGTCAGTCTGTTCTTGTCAGTTATAATTAACCATACACCCATCTACATACATAAATATTTATACTCAAAGAGAAAACTTCCTAGTGATTTATTGGATCTCACTTTATCACAATGGATTCTGATGGCAGCAAAACACAATTCAGTTTTGTTAAAAACTCAGAGAGAATTTTGAATCTCATAAATATAGAAATCATGGCCCAGATATTGAGATGTTAAGTACCTGAAGTTTCTGGGGACACCTGGAAATTTTAGATGTATGCTATCCTCTTAATTTTAAACATCTGGCCACAGTCTTCAGTGAAGACACAGGAAAATGAGTGACACTGTACAGATAATTTATGAGACTTTCAAGTTTTTCTTAGGCTTAAAAAAAAAAACCCAGGAGGGATTAACCTGTCAGGTAATGAGAGTGGCAAGGAAAAAAATGTATAATGGATCTTCAGAATGGCCCAGAGTTATTGCCTGTATTGTAACAGGGTGGGACCAGCTCAAGACAAACCATCTAAACAATGTATGTTTCATAATTCACTGGCTAAGCCAGATGACACCTACTGTGCAAAGAGTTCAAATACTAGAACAACCTTACGCTAACCACTAGCTGGTGTATGAACTTGGAGAAAAAAAGTGCAGAATATATACTGAGCCTTGTTTAGTTGAGGGAAAGTATTTTTTAAGAAAATGACTAATTAACTTCTACCTGGTAAGTTCTGAAGTCTCAATCACTTGTTAACATGTAGCTAGATACTGGAAAAATATTGAAAATGTAAAAAAAGACCAAAATAACACCAAAGTACTAGCATTTGTGGTCTACTTTTTATGGCAGTCTCAGTGGAAGCATAAAAGGACCAAACACACTAATTTGTGACTTACACCCACCTTGCACTGGAGTCCACATGCATCACTGCACAGGCTTTATAATTTGACAAAGGTTGACTTTTGCTATAAAGGAACAATTTCTTCTGTCAGTTCTTCCATCACCTGGATGCAGTGTTCATGCAGCTTCATGCTCAGCCAAACCAGAAAACAGATCTAGACAAAAACTAGCAATTTTTGACAGCAAGTTGCCCACCTCCCCCTTCTACCAAACCATTTATACCAGGACAATCACTTTGCTTAAATATTTCTATTCACTACGAGAAAGCCATTGAGGTGTCGGAGTGTGTCTGGAGAAAGGCAACAAAGCTGGTAGAGGGTCTGAAGTACAAGTTCTGTGAGGGGTGGCTGAGGAAGCTGGGGGTGTGTAATCTGGAGAAAAGACTGAGGGAGACCTCCCTTTTCAGAAGTTAGATTGTTAGACAAAATTATAACTATAAAAATCTCTTTTTTTGTTGGTTTGTTTGTTTGTTTTTGTGGGGCATTTTTTGTTTTGGTTTGGTTTTGGTTGTTTGTTTGGTTTTGTTTTGTTTTGCTACACAAAAGCCATGTCTGATGACAAGTTAGGATTGCCCATCACACCTTGTGTCCCTCATAGTAGTAGTGAATGCCAGTGAAGTGCTTTGCACAGGGGCGTTTGAGAGTCATATCCCCACACCCTTGGGGGCACGTTCTTTGAAGTGACACTGTAGATGCCTCAGGTAATAAAATATTTACTGTAAGGGAGAATGGGGTAAAGGAGTCCCTTTTACTGACAGTAGCTGGGGAGAGAGCAGCCAAGCAAAGCATCTTGTAACAATTAGGACATCTATGTTGCTAACGCTTGATGTGTGATCTTTGTTGGAGATCATTTATTTAGCAGAATATATTTTTTAAATGTCTTATATGATACTAAGCACTCAGAAATAGATCTTCAAGAAGGGTAATATATAAATATATAAGGTAAATACATAATTTATAGAAACACTCTGATAAGGGATAATTTAAAGATAGAAGGGAGAGCAAATGTAATTACCCCTAAGGTCACAGCTAATGGCAAAATAAGATCTGTCTGTCCCTGCTGTGTCCACAATAGACAGCCACCAGTGCCAGGGAAATGACAGGAGTTTGACTGGGAGTAGAAAAAAAATATTTGATTGGAGAATTATAAAGAGGCACACAAGCAATAACCTGAGGAAGGGAAAGAATGTAATAACATTGATTCAATTTGAAATGTAAAATATTTCTGGCAGTTCGAGGGTATCAGTACTTTCTGTCATACCTCTTCCATACAAATTTTTGTCCATATAAAATATATGGCCAGAACATTAAAAAAGGAAACAGTTTTCCTAGAGATCTCTTGGCTTTTCTGCAGCCCACTTTGTCACACCACCAATTCTGGGCCTTTTTTAGGATTGTAGGTGCTATGGAAAGGGAAGGTATTGATAGTAGCACTAGCTGAGATTAGAGACTTCAAAAGGCTGAATGGAGTGGGAACCTAGAGCTACCACCAGGCACTTATATCACCTTTTAGAAACTGTTTTAACTTACCACCCTGTTCTTTCATGGTCCAGAAATAACTAGCAGGACAGATTTACTCATCTTCATAAAAAAAGTAGCTCCACTTACGCAAGTGATGCCAGCACGGGCATAGGGAAGTGAGAGACAGGAGCTAACTCTGGGCATATTTCTTCCCTTTCCTAAAAATCCAAATCTATATATGCTACTTGCAGGCAGCTCCCCAGTCCAGCCGCTGCAGCTTTGGCCTCTCTACTTTCTGTACAGGGAATTGAGTTGTCTGCAATTCCCCAGTTATAGCACCTTAGAAACACTAACTTCCAGCCCCTCATTACTATTCAGAGCAGGTTTTAGCCAGGATATCTCCCCTTTTTAAGCCAATAAGCACCTTTAAAGACCACACCAGTCAAATCAGTTGACAAAAATATTGCTCTTTTGACAGTATTCCTGAATTCTTTGCAACTCAACACACAAACTGGTTCCATTTCTATCACAAAAATTGTTACTCTTTTACTTCTTTCATATCACTGAACCTTTTTTAAAAGCAGTAGCAGGCAGTGCCCGAGTGCACAATTGCTGCACTAGAGGGAGTAGGAAGCTCATTTCTGCCATGGCCGCTGGGCCTGATGCGAGCTGCTCGGGCAATCAATGCGCTCTTTAGGGACCCTCGGAGTGAGCAAGCTCCTGACTGCTGAACCCTGAACTGTGAATCGGGGACATCACTAAAGACCAAAGCTCATGCTCAATGTGGGAACAAGGCTTTTCTGAAAATCTCCACTTTGAACACTGCTAGTTGTTTCAGAATATTTCTTTCACTGAAAATCATTAATATTTTATAATTACTTGTTTCTGATCCATGCTATATACATGCCTCACCTTATAACGCTTTTCGTTTCATGTCTTAAAATAAAATTAGTTTGCAGTGTCAAATACCCTCTGACTTTGCCTCTTTGTATAGCAAATGGTCCTCCACACCAGAGACTTTGTTACAAATTTCTCTTCTAAAGATGAAAAGAGCACTAAATGGATAGTATAATCTGTTTCTCTCCTTAAACCACAGGCAAAATGACCCATGCTACATCAGTTTAAAAAGCTTTTCATAGCTGACAGGCATGTTTTAATCACTACTAAAAAGCATCCATACACTTCCATCTAAAATGCTCTAACAAGGGTTTTTCTTAAGAAAGAAAAATCCATCAAAATTCTTGAAGGAATCAGTGAGGGATAAATCCTCATGTATGCCTTTTTTCCTTTACTGTGTCAAATGGATGCCTGCATCTGCAAAATTGTAAATGTGAAAAAGCAATAGAACATAATAAAGAGAAGGGATAACTTTATAAACTGCTTCTCATATACTGCTGCAGTAACTGTAGAAGCAGGTCCTCTTTGCCATCAATAGGAAGCAATGTACTTCCACTCAGAGAGGCTATATATATTATTTACAACTCACAGAGCCAGTCATAATTACTGTTATGGGAAGATTCCCCTGTCTTTGACCATTGTAGCCTCTTCTGCAGTTCCAGATATTTTCTAGATTTTAACCATCTTCTTTTGTCTGCTCCCCTTCCACATTACTTTCTCACCAGAAGGCAACAGCAGAATTCTCCACTTTCACTTCTTTGCCACCCCTTCACCACTCCCTCCACACCTGTTTTCAGTTGTGATGTCTTTTTCTCAGCCTTTTGACTTTTTGACTGTAACATCTCCATATTGTCCTCATGACTTTCTTCCCTTTCATTCTCAATTGTGTACTCCTCTCCTGGTTCTCTCCTTTCTACCTTCAAGCAGATCACAGGCTCCATTACTCCAGGGCAATTGTATCATAAGTCCCTTTCTACAGCTCCCTATCTCCTCCTTTGGGATATGCAAATCATATAGCCTGTTTCCTCGCTTTTAGATCTCCATAACTTTCTAGCAACAAATGAAAAATGCCATTAGTCTGATTAGTTTGGGGTTTCAAAACTTTGAAATGTTAACTAGTGGGCATAATTTTCCAGGAAAATTTGAAAGGGAATTAGTCTGATGAAGAAGAACTAGAATATCTAAAACCCAAAACCTCTCATAAAAATATTGAAGTGCTTGAAACTAGCTTTGCTTTCTTTTACAGTGCTGTGTGAATGGATGAGGGAATGACATGGACATTCCATCATTTTTCTCTGCTCTGAAGATGAGCAAAAATAGTCAGAAACAGCTAAACTGTTTTATAACATTGGAGGGAAAGGAGACCCTACATCTTTGTGGACATAAAATTAATATCTTGATTTGCCTGTATTACCCAAATCCATCCAATTCAAGCTCTGATTTGGGAAGTCTCTTCTTCTCTTAAGACTGTAGTGCATATTTAAAATGCCTTTTTCATTAACAAATACGGAATAGTTCTACTCTCTGTAAAAACAGTCCATAGGAAAGAAAAAGGAACAGAAGAGTTTTGAACTTATTCAGCCACTTCCAAAGTTATTTATCTCTATGATATTGGATAGGTCACTTGAACTTTCCCTTCCCAGTTTCCTCAACTGTAAAATGAAATTTATACAGCTTGCCCATTTTTAAGATGGAGGACATGTACATTCGAAAAATTCTATGAAAAATTCTGCCTCATTTTCCTAAAGTTGTTTCACCAGGTGTACCTAGCATTTAAAGCTAGGTGAAACCTCTGTAAGCAAAGCTCACACAACTCATTGAGACCTTGCATTAAAAAGTAAGAATTAATTGCTGACATAGAATTTCTTTTACCCATCTGAAGGAAGCAAGATGGATTTAGCTTAGTTGGCCCACACTAGGTCCTTTGTTTGAGATCCATCAAAACTGTGACTCTTGACTTTCATAACTGAAAAAAACTGCCATGCACTATCATGTACAGATATGCAATGCAAAAGAAGGAAGAAAATGTAAGAATAAAAGATCTGCCAACAATCTTGTGAAAATGATAAATGCAGATTTAAGAAACAATCAGTTTCTTTTGCCTTCAGCCTTACTTTATATTATACTAGCCACCTCCTCTAGGCACTAGTCTTACTGCATGTCTTAGATTTATTTCCCTTCCTTAGAGCTGTTATCATAATCTTGACCATTAATGTACACCAAGCCTGAGACCAGTTACTCTGCCACATACTCAGGCCAGTTGGTATGGTGGGGAGAATTCCCCTCAAACAACTGTGTGATCCTCAGTGAGTCCCTTTCTGTGAAAATAGTGTGCCAATGCCTACCACAAAAGATATTCTACATAAAAGATATTTCACTCCTGTAGTGCTGTTCAGGATCAATCAATCTGGCCACAGAGTTCTTCTGCCTGTGGTCCCACAGAACTGGGCAGAGGTAACTCTTCAATCTGAGTCCAGTAGAACCTGTCTGAACACTTTGAAACTAAGAAATCAAAATCTGAGAAAGAGTTTGCTCTAGTCACCTTGAAGAAAAAATCAAGCTCTTTTTAAATTTATATTATATTTTTGAAATGTCATGTCAATTTCTCATTTTTCTTTTCCAAGAATGCTGGAAGTCAAACTGAGATTCAGTTTCCAGGAGCAGGGAATCTAATAAAATATCACACGTTTTGTGATTAAATAACCATGGTTGCCATCTCTCCTGCTGTACTGTCTTCTCTAAAACTGAACAGCATTTATTTATTTGAATTGCTGTGTTGGGATCAGTTGGCTTATTCATGAAAGTGTTCCTGAACCTGTACAGTATATACATATCAGACAGGCTTTCCCTTTGAAACCAAGCATACTTATATCCATTTGCCAGCTAAAGAAATACAAAGTGCTATTGAATACTTTATTAAGCAGAAAACACTCTTCCTTAAAAAGCCTCTAAAACTTATGTATAATATATCCCTGAATACATTTAGAGAATAATTGTTGTCAGAAATGGCTGAATTCTGAGGCACAGAATAGCTAACTGCTGCTGTTATTCTGCTTTTCTTACTTGTGAGTATTTATAGAAGTATGTTTGCCTACAGAGTATCATCATCATGCTCATAACTCTATTTCAATGACCCAAAGAACAAAAAGAAAAGACTCTTACTTGTTAAGTATTTTCCCTTTATCTTTTAATTAAAGATTTGCATGGGGCCTTCAGCTAACTGCAGGTACCAGGACAGGGTGGGAGCTGAGGGGCTGGAAAGCAGCTTGGCAGAAAAACACCCGGGAGAGCTGAGGCACAACTACATGAACATAGTCAGCAATACATCCTGGGCTGCACTAGGCAGAGCATTGCCAGCAGGCTGAGGGAGGTGATCCTTTCCCTCTGATCCTTTCCCTCTGGTCAGCACTGATCAGACACATCTGGAGTGCTGCGTCCACTTCCAGGCTCCCCTCTGCAAGACAGACATGGACATGCTGGAAAGAGTCCAGCACAGTGCCATGAAGATCATGAAGGGGCTGGAATACCTCTCATATGGGGGAGATGGGGAAGATGGAACCAGACTCTTCTCAGTGTTACCCAGTGCAAGGACAAGTACACAATTAACATAAGAACGATTAAACATAAGAAAAAGATATTTTATTGTGAGGCTAACTGAGCACACAGAAGAGGCTGCCCAGAGAGCTTGTGGAGTCTCCATTCTTGGAGATGTTTGAAACTGACTGGACATATCCCTGAGAAACCTTCCCTAGCTGATCTTGTTTTAAGCAGGAAAATTGGACCAGATGATGTCCAGAGATGCCTTTCAACATTCTATGGTTCCAAGAGTCATAAGAATGGAGTACAGATTTCTAGTTCACTGAAGTGAGCCTTACTGATTTAGGAAGGCAGATGGTGACTGTTCTGCTCAAAGGTGTAAAGAAGCTCATTTTAGAATTTGAATAAAGGGAGAGTAAAGAGGCCAAGCACTTGCAAAAATCCTCCATTTATAGGGTCTGTGGAGTGAAAAGGGAGTTACAGCTTGCAAATCATACTAGAAGTAAATTAGAACTCTCACAACAAAAGAAAAGTGGGCAATCAGAAGAGAAAGGGATTAAACCAAGAAGGGTCATAGGAGCTCTGTGTTAGAGAGGACACAGTCAGAGTGCAGTTTCACATTACAACAGTAATTCTGTTACAGTTCTACATTTAAAAATAACATTGTCATAAAGTTTCTTAGAGGTAAAATTTCACATTATGCTGCCAATAAAGTGGACAAGCCAGTTCTTCCCTTGCAACACCTTTTTATTCTTTCTTTCTATTCTTTTCTAATTACTGCCATCATTAGTTACACCAACTCATTGATACAACAGCATATTGAACTACCAGAAAAAAAGAAAAAAAGATTACTCCATTGGTGCAATTTAGTGAGTTTGATGCTCCTGGTGTATATGTAGTTGCTAGAGCCAGTGCAAAAGAGGGGATGAGGAAGCACAGCTATGAGAGGCAAAAGCAGTAGTAACATCCAGTTTAACCCATGCTCAATTGGATACCAGTGAAATTTATCAGACATGAAATAGAAAATATTATTTTACTTAGTCTAGACTATATGTGAGTTATTGCTGTCATCAGGCAGCCTGGCTGCAGTATCAGCTCACACCCTAAGGCAGTATGTTCTATCCTGCACTGTGCAACAGGGTCACTGACAATATCTATCAAGACTTAGAGAATCCCTAAAAGACCTAGGCAATGAAGGGTACAAAAGTACTTTCAACTGTTTCAAATTTCAATCTGTCATTACAAAAATTCATTCCACAGTCAAGAACAGTTTTGTATGAATTTAACACCAATTGATTAATTGATGTGAATTGATATGAGTTGGTGGCAAAAACTTATCTGTAATTCCAAAACCCAATGATATCCAAAACTCAGGACTGCATATAGCATTTGCCCTTACCAGAACCTGTTGTGTCAGACGACACAACAGTTTACACAACTGTACTTGAATTCTAACATTAATTACACTTTGTGTCAATATACAGACCATATTCTAGAAGATCTCTTATACAGGCATATCTAACGACATCTTATTTGTATAACTGATGATACAGTGAGTTAATACCAGGGTTTTTTTTCTACTGGAAAGGGTACCTCCCTTATTCCTAGCAATGTACCATAAAAGCAAAAAATACCCATTTTGTTTCTACAAAATAAAGATGAAAATCCTTCTGAGGTCTCATCTACTAAACAGATATTTTTCTATACTTAGCAGTTTTTAACAGTTATACTGCAGTTTGATTACTGAAGACAGAAAAGGAGTTACAGAGATATGAAGATATCATCCTGAAACACACAGAAAATGAACGGTAAACAATCTCTTCCAAAGCTAAGTTCAAGAAAGAATTGCACTCAAGTACAGTTAAGAAAACTGTGTTTTCAAATAGTGAGGTGGGATCCTAAGTAAAACAAATATGAACTACTTGGCTATATTTAAATACTGAATTTGAAATTCTAGGTCAACAGGCTTTACTTACTGGTAGAAAGAACTGGTGGAAAAGATAAAATTCCACTGTATCAGCAGAAAGTTTTCCTCTTGGTTTCCCAAAAAAACAATACTCAACTAAACTAAAAAGCAAAGTTAATTCATCTCATATAAAGAACTGGAAAATTCTGTACTAAATGCAGCTTGGGAATATCTTGTTCAATAAAATGGACAGTACTGTGTAAATGGCTGAAACAAATTCTTCCTCTAGGAGACTAATCTGCTACGTTGATGGGTGTTGGGATGCTAATACTTTTATCAGAGAGGAAGCTACCTAGCAGAAACAAACTATACTGCTACATAGTGAGCATTTGGAAATTGCAGGACCAACACTGAAAGACAGGCTGAGCATTCTGCTGTTGAGAACTAAAAAAATTGCATTATTTTGGCAGTAGGTAAGTCTGAAAATAAACAATTTTTAGCCAAAATGGAAATTGACAATGACATTGCTGTTTCTTTGATTTCAGAGAGACAATGTAGTAAAATATTGTCCTGGTTTCAGCTGGAGATAATAATAATAGCAATAACAACAACAACAATAATAATGTTAATTTTCTTCATAGTAGCTGCTACAGTGCCGTATTTTGGAATTAGTTTGAGAATATGACAAAGATTCAGAAAGGTCCTCCTAGTACCAATGCATTGCCTGCTGTAAGGGGTTTTAAGTGTCAGCTTGCCTACACAGCTACTGAACTGTGATGGAAGATTTCTGGACACACACAATTTTGACTAAGTTTCTTAATCTTTAAAAGACGTATAAGAAATCTCAGTAATTTCCAAACATTTCAAAACATACAAGTGAAAATTGATACATCAGAATTATCCAATACAGGTAAATATGCACACCGTTAACTAAATTCTTGAAACTCCTGTTTCTAGATGAATAAGTTACATGTTTTAAAATATGATTTCAAGTGATGCCTCTGTTTCAAATTTGATAAGCAGTTACAGCCACAGAAGAAGAGAGAAAAATGTTAAAACATTACAATTAAATATGAGACAAATTTAGTATGAAGTGGTAAAATACTAATATTTCTAATAAAACTGGCTAAAAGGAACAAGCATTTGACCATGCAAACCTTGAGTGTGGTCAGAAATATCATCTTTTTCCCATAATTGGTCTGTTTTGGGATGTCATTCTATGAAGTCATGCAAACCAATAAAAAAAACAAAGAGGAAGATCGTTTCCCCTTTCCAAGTTTCAACTGGTCCCTTCCTCCCATTCACACTGATTGCTTTGCTGTCTCTGGCACCCCTCAGACCCATCTGGGAGTGAGTTTTCAGCCAGACCATATTAAATCCTGCACAGATTTCTGCCATAGAAGTGAAATGCATTGGCTGATAGAGGAGTCTGATGTGTTCAGTGCCAGGGAGGAGTGAGGATCAGATGCAGAGAGAAGGTGTGGGGAGCAAGAAGAGTGGAATAGGATGAAGAAGTGATGCACCTGCAGCTATAAATCCCATCTCTTAGATACAGCAACCCTAGAACCTGAAATGCTAACATTTTCAAAAAACATTTTCAAAAGGGACAAGAAGGAGTACAGTTAACTGGGGGAGAGAGAAAAAATTATTTAGGTCATTAACGTGGTTCTCTTATAAGCGAGAATCTGGAAAGAGAAACACTTTACTTCTAGTCTCTGTTCCAGTTTTAGATTAAATGTTGATTAAAACTGTGATTAGAACCCAGGTCTCTCTTTTCCCAGGTGAGTTCTTTAATATCTTGAATAGTCTGTCATGCTTGGGTATTCACCTTCTGGCTTAAGAATAATTATTTACTTACTCAAAGTACAAACTCTGTAAACAAGAAGGACCTGGAAGCCTTATGCATCCGGAACAGCTGACAGCTTGCACTCTGGCACACTTGGAGCTGTAGATTTAAATCCAGATTTCAGCCACTATTTGACTGGAGCGCTGAAACACTTTTGAACTTTCAAGTCCCAGCTGAATGGCTTGTCTTTCTACTGATATGAAACCCAAGTGTGTGTCCATATGCTGCTTCAGCAGGAGCCAGGGAGACTGTGACAGATCCTTAATCAGGAAACCATAATACCACAGAATCCAACAGCTGGTTGTGATGCAGTGAGCAGCTCTATTACCCTCCCCTCTGTAAAACTAGACTAATAGTGGCTAATCTTCCATCAGGATAAACACACTGATGGTGATATACCTGGATACTCAAGCAATAGCTATTTCACCAGCATTCCAAACAAGCTGTGCAGAAGGACAGATGGAAGATAAGTCCATACAGGTCTAAAGACTGTCATGGCAATGCAAAGACAAAAAAGAAAGGTTTTTTACTGGAAAGCTTATTTTCCCTACATGTTTTTCTGCTTGAACTTTGATTAACTGTGGAAGTAGTCTATTGATACCAACAGTCTGACTATATTGGAAGTTTAAGAAGCATCTGAGATGAAGCTGAGGTAAGGAAGAGTTCTAGAGCAAGACTAAGTGATTTACTACAAAGTGTATCCAACTATTTTTAGCCCTGTCTAAACCAAAAACATATGAAACCCTAATAATACACACAGGATGCATATTAAAATCTTTTTGCATTTAATATGACTACATGAAATGGCTTGCAAATGTACTGTGTCATTTGTGTCACTTGGTAGTTTTGTAGTCACACAGGTGGCAACCCTCTTTTCTGGTCTACAATACAAAGATGTATTAGCAGAAACAGCAAATAAGGTACTGATTTTGTTCTTGAAGAGCAGAAAACCAATCAAACTCAAAGAAAAGGAACAGGCACCAAATATTCTCATATCATCACTGACTAGGCATCAAAGATAGTGCACGTGACTAGTTTTATAGACATAGTCTATGAATCGCAAAAAAAAACCCAACAAACCAAACGAAAAATTCTGGGTGTGATGGATGCACTTGGCCCCTTAAACAAATCAACAGTACTTTGGTACAGGCTTCAAAGAAGGTAAAGGCTTGAGCAACAGCTGGGCCAAGAACTCTTCCAGAAAAAACAAACCCATAAAGGTGCACAGTGACCTAGAGAGAATGATGCACACCAATCATGGGGTTATCACATGAATAATGGGTGTTCTTTCCAAGACTCATTTATCAAAGGACAAAGGTACAATTGTGGGTACAACGAGTGCCATGTGTTCCATTGTATGCAATCTGACTACAAGCCAACCACTTTATACCATAAATATGACATAAACGACCTAAATCAGGATTGACAAGACCAGAGAGAGCATGGCCACTTGCTTTTTGCCTGAATTTTATTTGTTGATATAGTTACATATGACTGAAGGTGTACAAACCCTCTGAAAGCCACTGTCACATTGTTCAGAGCTGAAACCCAATATTCAACAATGCACATTGGTGAATTTGCTTTCAGCCAAGCTGGCAGGAGGCTGCAGCTGCCCTTTGCCATACAGTATCCTTTTCTTTCTTAGAGGATCTATTCTAGTAGTTTTAATGCTTCTGCTAAGTCAAAGCAAACCACACAGTAAGGTTTCCTGCAGAAAGAAGTGTCATTTTTTCACTTTTGGCCACAACATGTGATGATAATTTGTGGTTAGTTCATTCCAAAATATTGTAATTTAATTTGGGTTCAAAATACTTATCTTCTCTTTCCTCTTTCTCCCTTATTTCATACAGTTTGGAGTCATCTTACTCCCTAATCAAGATCTAGGTACCTTAAGGTTTTATGTCATCTCTTACACGGAAACAAGGAGAAATACAGATAAAGGAAAATAATGTATGGAAAGAACTGATTCAGCTCATCAGAATTCTGAATTTAGTTTACATGAGATCCAAAAGCATTTTCCTGCTTTTCATATCCAAGTCCTTAATGAGGCAGTTTTGTCAAAGTGAAATCTCAAAAATAGAATGTTCCAGTAAGATGTCTTTTAAATCTGTCTACTCTTTGTGTGTGCTAAACTCATCAAATGCTTTTCTAAAATAGCTACTGTTTTGCAGCAAATGAAGCACAGACAATTGAATGTGTCAACACCACTCGTGGAGTCACGCTAAGATTCATTTATTTTTGTCAGGCACCCATACTAGTAGTGAATCAATGGCACTGCATTTGTAGTCAGATGTCACACATATTGCAAACTTATCTCAAAGGCTTTGGTTCTATTCTCGTATGGGTTGTACACTGCAGTAAGGGCTGCAGTGACCCAGAAGAATTGGCACCTGGGAGCATCAAGATTGCCTTTGGCTGGCCCCATTTCCAAATTATTCTAAAAGAAAGGAAACCCTTTTTTAGTGTACTGCTGTTCAAGAAAAGCCTACTTTGTCAGATTAGAATAACTATAGTAAAATATCTGGTGAATAATTTTCAAGGTGGGACCAAGAAAGTAGTAGGACCAGATCAATGGATGATGGACAAAAAGATAATGATGATGAATCAAAAGATAATCCTTATCACAGGATCTGCAGGACCTCCACTGCACCTCTAGAGATGGATTTAAACCTTGTCACTATGCTGAGGATATACTTCAATCTGGAACTTCTCTGCCTAGGACTTCTTGAATTCCGTCTGGGAAAGTCTGGATGAAAATTTGTGTGTCTGCATAATGCAGAAAACCACAGTGGTCCAACATGTCCTGGACAAAGATCTACAGAACATTCTTTTCCAAAGACTCATGTAAACAGAAACATTTCTTCAACTGAGCAGCAAAATAGTAACATCTGAAATCTCAAATAAAGAAAAGACAAGCCAGATAGACCTACTTTGTGCATTAAATAATGAGAATACAGGGTTTTGTTATAACCTGTGTAACGAGAAGGATGATGGGAAAGGAAGAGCTTTTTTGGTCTGACCAGGTATGAGAGTAAAAGAAAAAAAGGCTGCAATAGGTTTGAATTGGAGGCAACTCAAATGGTTGTCACTATCACAGCCATCGAAGTCATACCATATAAGTTCAGTAAATTTCACTCTTCCAGATGTTGTTGTTTCTAAGAATATATGTGAGGTTGTATCCTAGAGCATATGGTGCCATTTCAAAAGTTGCACCACAGTAGACAGCTGAGTAGGAGGAGGCAGGGAGGGAGAGAATATGCATGGATGTCTCTCAAGGCCACCTTTCCTTTGGAGTTTTTCACATGCCTGTCATTGCTGCAAATGTCCCTATTGCAAACAGGAATCAGCTAAATTGTCATGTAGTTCGTTACCAAGTGGAAGAGTTAACAGCTTCTCTTATCTTGTAATCTCAGAGACACAGGTTATTTGCTCAATAGACAAATTTGACCTTGCAAATATTGGTGCATTGCAAGGAGTAATTAAGTTTTACTGTAAGCAAAACACATCTTCCTTCCCACTAATATTTAGGACAATCATTGACGCTGGGTTTCTACTCATGACTGGAGGTGTAAATCCAGAAAGGATTCTCAGGAGACCTCTGGCAACGTTCAGGTGGCATGGATGGACTATGGTATAGTCCATATATATCTTTTTATTTTAAGGTCCCAGTCTTAGTTTCCTGACTCTTTATAGACTCACATGAACAAGCTGGAGGTACAGCTTTGTTTCCTATTACTTAATCATTGAGCCAACTAGTCTCTTGACCTTACTTGGATTTGCACCAGTGACACAAATTAAAATGTTTTAAATTTGATCAATGATTTATTAAACCAGCTATTTCATGTCTTCAGCAGGATCTGCACCAATGGCACACAGTTGAAGAGCCATGTCCAACTGCTCATCCAAACATCCAACCAGTTGTAAACAAAACAGAATAGAGTCAAGAAATTATAGTTAAGGAGTCACTGAAAAAAGAATCAGACCTACAAAACAACAAAACAATAGAATTTATACTGAACACTTATTCTAAATACGAAGTGTCTCTGATAACTCCCAATGAGAATTTAAATCATCCTTTCCCACACTGTAATGAAGAGAACAAACTGCTATCTTCTTGTAATCATACTAAAGGCTCTTTTTTTTAAAATTAAGATTTCTACAGGTAACTATGGAAGTTAGTACAGGAGCTTCCTGTCTGCTCAAACTGTTTTCCCCAAGTGAGTAAAAGGTGTAATTGGGTAGCATTCATGATAAACTGAGAAAGCCACTATGTTTCCCAGTAGACTGCATGAAACAACCATGGCTGGCAGAGCCAGCTTGATGAAAGGGCAATGCTTTAGTTAACAGAGATATATTGATAATTACCAGCTGGCAGAAAAAACAATGTAAAAAATTTGCAGAGAGGTTACTGAATTCAGTTATACTTCAACTCTGACATGACCAGGACAAAATGTGACTATCAGCTTTATATTGACTTTGATGAGGAAAACTTGTTTTTCTCTGTGTAGCCAATATGAACTCCAGTATGGATTGCTAGCCCATTACCTAGAATATATCCCTGCAGTAAAAGGCTTCTGCATCACACACACTTGTTTTCTTACTTCGTCACAAATTTGACTGCAGGACATCATCCCATTTGCAACCTTCTCTTGAACTATTATGGATCTACCATCTAGTTTACAAGGCTTTTCACATCACAGTCACAAAACACCTATTGTCAATTTCAGCTTCTTTACTCAGTTTTTTAAAAATTTGCAAACTTATTTTGTTGCTTTAATACAATAATCTACTACATTTCTATACAAAAAAAATTCTCATACAAATCCCTCTAGTAGGCATTTATAAGTCAGGAAGTAATAAACCTAATGCTGCCAGTGAAATCTGAATTTTGCCCCTCCTTTCTACCATCCACAAGAGCAACAAATCAACAGGCTACACAGGGAGACTGAGATGCTCTGAATAAACAATACTGTTTTTAGTGTAGGGTGTGAGAATCCTCTGCAGGAAGCTACAAAATGTCAAGCGATTTGCTTGCACTTTAGATAATTTCAGATACGTTTGCAAAAAAAAAAAAAATCTTTTTGCCTTGTCTACAGCAGAATATTCAACACATAGTGACTGAACCAGTGAGGGAACAGCAGTATGAGCACCAGCGATGCAGTATATCTTCAGTAACCATGCTGTTTTGGGTTCAGGCTTACACCCACCCACATATGTTGTATTATACCATTGCATAACCAGAGATCCCTGGAGCCTGGATTCTCAGTCTCTATGGCTGCACACACTGCAACTGCTGAGCCAATACAGAAATACTGATATCGTGTGCTGGTGCACCACCCCATCAAAGTGCTACTAGTGCGACTTTCCCATAGATAGAGGATATTTTTTTAGTGCCTTTTTTTTTTTTTTTTTTTTTTTTTTTTTTTTTTTTTTTTTTTTTTTTTTTTTTTTTTTTGTGCTAGTTGTTAATCTAAGAAAGTGATATGCTAGGGAGAAAACTGAAGTGCTTCCTTTATGTATATGCAAATTAGAAATGCTTTCAATAATTGCTTGTTAGTAGGCAGTCAAAAGGAGACTAATACGGAGTCTGCTATTAGTAAGATAGCATTGAAAAGGCAAGAGGAATACCCAAAAAATATAAAGCTCTGCTGAAGTCAGGGGACTTGAATTTTAGAATGGGTTATCATTTGTAGTTGATGATGATTCTAATAAATGTGGAAGACGTTTGCCCACATAGTCATTCAAAATGAGTTTAAATATTTGCTTCATGAAAGTGTCCAATGCCACATAAGCAAAGACAAAAAAAGATGACAGTAAGTTGCTTTATCAAAACAACTGTTGCTTTGTCTGTGTACCACCAGCTTTAGTCGCAGAGAAAAGGGGCAGGGCTTGCAGGTGAGAGAGGGGGCCTGGAAAGATAGAAAAAACACCTTGCTGAGCCACAGGAAATTGGTGGGAAAAATTGTATGTCTGTATTTCTAGCCTGGAGAAGACAAGGGTGACCTTCTCACTCTCCACAACCGCCTGAAAGGAGGCTGCAGTCAGGTGGGGGTCGGCCTCTTATCCCAGGCAACCAGCGCCAGGACAAGAGGACACAGTCCTAAGGTGAGCCAGGGAAGGTTCAGGTTGGATGTCAGGAAGAAATTTTTCACAGAAACGGAGATTAGACGTTTCAATGGGCTGCCCAGGGACGTGTTGGAGTCATCGTCCCTGGAGGGGTTTAAGAGCAGACTGGATGTGGCACTCAGTGCCATGGTCTACTTGACAAGGTTGGTCATAATTGAACACCACGACAGAGGTCTTTTCCAACCCAATCGAATCTGTGTTTCTGTGATTTCATGCTAACCAAGAGCAGGGATCATTTCTACTCTTGCTATCTGTCTTCCCCCCTTTTCCGAAGTCCGAAGGAATGGAATTGCCAGTCCCTTCTAATCAGGGATCCTGAGGGGCGGGCTGGATTCTCTGCGCTGGATTGGTGCTGCCTGCGCCGCGCGCACCGCGCTAGTCTCGCACCCCCCCACCC
>VXBB01010670.1:805925-867925 GCA_013399915.1 Illadopsis cleaveri
CCGGGGATAACCCGCGCGAAGGGGACGGAACGCGCGGGTGGGCGAATGCTGGAGCGGGTGGGGGGCCGGGACGCGGCCGGGCTTCCTCCGAACGCGGCGGAGCCGTGAGTGCGAAGGCGCTGGAGAAGGGAGCCCGCGGCCGGCGCAGGCTGCGGGCCGGCTGGGGCCGGGCCNTTGGGATGGCTCCTTCCCCTCCCCCTCCCTGGCCTTTACTTTGGGAATTGGGAGGGGGTGGGTGGGGATGCTTGTGCCTGTGTGCTCTCTGTTGAGAGGGGGAGGAGGGCATTTATGATTCTGCTGCTCATAGCGCACGGATGATCCTTTAATAAACCCGTGGCACATGACCTGCGGTGGTTGCCCAGAAGGGCTCCCGGAGCCGGTACGGGTGTGACAGGCTGGGGGTTCCTTTGCCAGGGTCTTGGTGGGTATCCCGGTGCCCCGCGGAGCTCGGCGCAGCGGGGAACGCGCGGCGCGCCCAGGAGCGGAGCCCCGAGGGGTTCCAATGCATACGGGCGTCAGCGCCGCTACTGTGCAAGGAAGGGGCCAGAGATTTTGGCATAATTTTTAGGCGTCAGGCTCAGTAGGTTTCACCGGGAACCTGGGAAGACATGACTGTTTATGGAGAAGAGCGTTGTGAGCTCGCTTAGGAGTAGGAGGATGCTTGGAGTGAAAGAGGGGACATTGATGGGAGAGGAAGCCTGGAGTTAACCCTGAAGTTACTAATTGCTGCCAGTGGTGTTTAACCCGAACGGCGCGTTCGGAAGCGGCCCGAGCCCGCGGGAGCCCCCGGCGCTGTTCCTCTGCCGGGTGCTGATCCCGCTGCCGGGGATGTCGCCTAGGCTGGAGCCCTTCCCCTCCTTCCCTTCCTGGGAAGAGCTTGGCCGCAAGGTGATTGTGACGATAAACCGCTGAAAAGCACGGTATATACAAGAGGAAATCCTTAGCGTTGCTTTCAAATTCCAGGCAGTCAGATCCTTAATATGGGTAGAGCATGTTGGACCACATGCGAAAGTCACATGGGGTTTTTTTTTCCCTTTGTTCCTGAAAGATAGAACATGCGTGCCACTTCCTATTATTGTAAAAGTTGAAGTGGGAAGGGAGTACTAACAGAATGCTCTTTGCATATTTTGTAGAACTTCATGGTGTGTAACTTGGGTTATTATTTTCTTTTGATCAGAGAGTTGTAATAATTTTCACATACAAGTGTTCCCAGAATGCAGTACTAGGCACATATGGTGTTATAATAATTTAAATAATGATTTACTCTCTCAATAGGTTCAGATAATCTTTCAGAATACACTTATTTTGTACTGTAAGTCCTGCTTGATCATTGTTAAACTCTTTTAACTTTGTATCATTATTTGTAATTTCATTGAGAAGAGCTTCTGGCCTAATTTTAGTATAGGCCAAGAGGCATAACCAAACAGAACAGTTTTAGTTTTTTCCCCTTAATATAATTGTTTTGAATTCCAGCTTAAAAAATTTTGCAAATAATTATTTTGACATTTTGAAAGGTTTTGAAACACCTTGGTTTCCTACAATTTTTCTAGCCCCCTTTTTCTGTGTGTTTATAAACATGAAATAAAATGTCATAGCATGTATTTGGCCAGCCTTAGTTATTTTCTCCTTTGGCATCTCCTTTAACCTGAGAAGAGAATATTTGTACTTTGGGGGATTTGGACCCCCTAGCTGTTTCTGCTGTTTCAGCTTTGAAAAGACAGCAAATTAAAAAAATTTACTCTTCTGAATTTTTCTCATAGAAATGAACTAATAAGTGGTTCTTGAACTAATAATTGCTGCTGTATGGAGGAATAAGTGAAGAAATGAAAAGGTTAGGTATGTAAACTATTTTTAACATTTAGAATAGCTTAGTGATGGGAAATTAGATCATTAACATAACACGACTCTTTTAGCTTTTCTAATTAAGATCATAGGCATATGTTTGTTTTCTTAGCAGTATATACTTGTGATTTTATCAACTCAGGCATACAGATTTATGCTCCGGTTAGACCTAGTATACTCAGTTTAGAAAATAATCAGTACTGTACCTTATTGTCGTATTCAGATGGTACTTAAATTTACTCAGGAAGGAGTAACACTGTAGAATTAATTTGGAGTAAAGTTGTATGTTTATTTTTAAATGAGGACATACAAAAATTATTTGGGCACATTGTTATTCTTATCTGATGCACATGGTTCCAGAGTGTATTGAGAGTGACTAATGTTCATCCTAAAGCTTAGTTTCATTACATTGTTTTGTTTTGAATAAATCACTGTATTTAGTTTTGCTTGTTAGACTGTTGTGTTTGTGTATGTATTCCTATTTTCCATCTAAAAACAAATGCATATTTTTTCACTTGTGGCAAATTAGAACAGGCACAGTGGATGAGAGAAATAGAAATCTTGGTTATTGTTTACCAACATAACTTAACTGTGTTCAAATGTAAATTTATGCAGAATGTAGCACCTTGGGCTTTTTTTACAAAAATTTCTTGTTAACTTCTCTTATACCCAAACTGTCAAAGTCTTTTAGTTAAAAGTCAATGATAAGAAAACGGTCCATAATTATGACATTTTCTCAATGTGAAGGAACTGTCTTCCTGAAATCAGAAAAAAATACTTCATGTATACAGCATCTGTGGACTTGAAGATGACACTCATGCTTATTTTTGAGTCTCTATATAGAAAGTTGTAGAGTTAAGCTTATTTACTGAAACAGGCGGAAATATACAACTGACTGATTACAAAACTGTGAAACTTGCGAACTAGAGGGTTATGTCTTATGCACATAGGAAACCTCACCAATTTGTGGACAGAAAATTGAATTCTAATCTGTGTTATCATTTCAAGAAGTTTTTTAATTTGTGAAGAATGGAATTGTGTGTCACATTCAGCGCCAGGTTTTAATGAAGTGTTCTGATTAAAGAGACTGCTCACTTAGGTTCCAAACCTAGGTTTTCCCTCTGCTACCTTTGATATGTAGTGCAGGCACATGAGCTACTAATAGAGCTTTAGTATTATGTTGTCGTGATCTCATGTCACTTTTATGGTGAAATACATTTTGAAAGTTGTGTTAGCTGTGACACTATCAGGTTGGGAGATTTTGTGATAGAATAACAGAGTTGGACTAACAGTGTCCAAAGCTTTGTCATTTAAGTGTTCTGGATATCTTCTTTTAAGAGGGAAACAGTCCGAGAGAAAGAAGAAATGTGGGGTAGATAAATGAAAAAGAGGAGAGATCTCCACATTTACAGTAAAGATTGGATTCTATGCGTGCTCTGTATGTACTGTTGTGCATTGGTGCTTCCTTAGTAAAATACAAGTACAGAATTACTCTGGTTGCCCCTTGCAAGCCTTTCATGTTTGGGGTATCTCTAACAGAACAGTTGTTAATCAGTTACCAGTGGTGTCAGGTTGCTGAACCTGGTTACTAAGTACAGAATTTTGTAATGTTGAAGTTGGCTAGAAAAGAGGAGAAATTGTGTGCTCTGGCCAAAGTTGAATCAATATCAGGTCATCCTTCACTGGTGGTAGCATTGGTAAAAGTTATTTAATCTGTGACCTTTCTTGTTTTGTCAGGGACTAAAGCAGACCCTTGACTGGAACCGTCTGGAGAGTTCTGAATGATGTTGCCCTCTCCACTAGCCCCATGGAAAAAAACAGACTCTAGTTCTCTCTGGT
Organism: Illadopsis cleaveri; assembly: GCA_013399915.1. Taxonomy (NCBI): domain Eukaryota; kingdom Metazoa; phylum Chordata; class Aves; order Passeriformes; family Timaliidae; genus Illadopsis; species Illadopsis cleaveri. The sequence goes on from VXBB01010670.1 coordinate 809,607, forward strand.
TGCTCCTATATAGTGGTTTTTTCCTCTCCATCCCCATTATCATTTGCCTCTCTTCTTGTTTTCTCTCCAGTAAGCATGTAATGTAGCTGGCCAAAACTTGAGGTTTTGTTATGTTTGGTTTTTTCAGAACATTCATGATAAAAATTTTTCAGATTTTGGTTTGCCTAATAACTCTTTGTTCGATTTGTCTGCTTTTGAGGCAGGTCTGTGAGAAAGTCATCACCTAACATAAACACCATTTTCTTTCTTTGCTCCTCATTTTGTATTGTTTCTTCCTTGTTTAGGAAAATGCTCTCAGACTAACTATTTTTTTCGGGGTAGTTTTACTGTGTTTAGTACTGCTTTAAAAGTGATGCAGCCTTTCCCTTTCATAAAGGGAGTAAGGGGTTTAAGCAAATTTTTCTTCAGATACATCGTTCTTCCTCTGTGTAAAGATTAGAACATTTTCAATGATAGCTGTTGCCATAAGCCTACAAAATAAAGCAGAAAAATGAATTTCTGAGTGTGTAACTCAGACCTTGATGTCCCCCATAACCCTGTAGTGTGAAAGATTGCAGCGGTATCTTTGTGTCTGAGACTCCATACTTGGTTGAAATGATCTGAGCATGGACATTGTGTCTGAATGTATCACTTTGAAGCAAGCTTTCTCTTGAGCTGGTGAGGCCCTTATCTACTTGAGGACTGCACCCAAAGAGGTTGCCTGGGCAGATCTGAAGTTCAGTGGTATAAATGTTGTGTAAAAATTATCTTTGAGAAATGTGGGAAACAAAATACTTAGGGTGTCACTATATGTTGGTCAGACTTTTAGAAATGTATAGACTGGCTGTTTCCCAACAGCCATATGACAAAAAGTCATATGCCTCTCTCTTATTTTATGAGGTACCTTCTCATGGCTTTCCTCTAACTCTTCACTAATAACATGCAAGCTGCAAGATCTCTTTGTGATGGTGGTTCTGTTCGTGTTTTGGAATTAGTGGGAAACTTTCTTATAGAGGTGTGTGTAGGAGGGAGAGGACTGATGCTGGGTTTGCTAGGAGTTATTGTCAAATTGCCCTCATTGTCTAAATTGAAGTTGCTTCATTTTTTGTTTGTGATCTGACTTCTGTCTAGAATTACACCTTACTGGGCACTTATCTTCAAAACATAGATTAAAGGCAGTAGCTTCTCCTGGGAGCCTTTGTTAGGGAAATGCTGTGCTTCCATTGAAACTTTCTGGATTCGGAATAACATTGATTTGCATCTTTCTCAACTGTAAGACTGTCATAATGTTGAGTTTATCCATAGAAACTAGGAGATCTCCCTCTTTGGCATTTGTAGCTGTACATCTTCACAAAAGTGTTTCTTTGACTTTTTATATGGCTTTGATGATGAACTTTAGTCTCATGAATGTGAGCAGTAAAATTACCTCATTTCCTTTTTGTAGTCTAACTGTGCTTTACCTTTTAAACTTAAAGAGGAAGGAAGTCCTTGCTTTCCCCCGCCCCTCCCCATTTTTTTAGTGTATAGTGTGGAAAAAAAATAGGTGGCTGAAATCTCTGATGGAGAGGACTCTTGTACTTAAAATTAAAGTTGCTTACTACAGTACTGTTTCTTTTGAGTGAGAAGAAGCAGAAACACTGGAACTAAAAGCATCTAAAGCAAGAGATTAAAACATAAATTTATAGTCGGGAAACAATACCTACTTGCATAAGAAATGGCCATTAATTTGGAGGTTTATGTGTTTTTATAGATCGGGGTAAGAAGTCTTGTGTACTCAGTGTTTCTTGATTTGGAGTTTACTTATCTGAATACAGTTGAAAGATTTCCATCTTCACCCACGCTCCTTGTCTGTGGTTCATATTTAGCAGCTCAGAGCATACCCATTACAGCATGTTTTCATTTACTTTTCTAGGTTTATATTCATCTCCTTTTCCAGTACTGCACGAAAACTTCCCATGTTATTTATCTTAAAAATTAGGGATTGTGAATTTCATGAGGACCAGCTTAGTTCTAGGATAACCTTTAGTTGGTCTGCTGGCTTTGTATTTGGACAGTAACAGAATATGTGATCATCAGGCCATGTTTTGGAGAGTCTAGCATACAAAATTCTGATACACAGACACAGAATTCCACCTTTACTGTTGATTTAGCCATAGCTGCCTGGATTTTTTTGTAGGTAAGGCAGTATAGATTCTGTTGTCTGCGATTTGTGAGATTGTTATGCAACAAGAGGACATGATAACTAAAAATGAGAACAAATTTTAGTTCTTGTTAGATATTTATAATGTCTTGAAGTGTGGATTAAGTAAAAGAAATAATTTACATTCTGTTCATACATGTTGATGCAGTAATGCAACACTCCACTTCTTGCACTGAAATGTTCTTATATTTGTAGTGTTGCATATGACAGAATTCTTCTTAAAAGTTTAACAGAATGCCTGAAAAAGGTGTCCTTGGAGAACAGGGGGGTATTAACCATAAGGGAAATGAGCAGGTAGCAGCCTTTTTCCTGTGTGATGTTTTTAATTAATTAAAAAAAGAACATTGCTTTTTGGCTGCTTTATTTTATTTTATTTTATCACAAAACAATTGAAAAATAAGTTAAAATTTAAAAAGAACAGTAATTGCATAAAAAAGTGCTTGGGAAAAATAGACTTAATTAGGCAGTTATCTTAGAAAATTTCATTTTGCAAGTAAGAGATTTGTATGTGATGTTGTGTTTACTTGTTGTGTTTTCAAACTAATTTACTGAGGCCTATTTTATGCCTAACTTGTCAAGTGGAAAAAAATTAGCATAAACCCTTAAAAATAATCTGCTGTGTACATTTTGCAAAATCCTGCAAAACAGGGCTCTATCCTACTGTTACAATGTGGGTGAATGATGTTTTGTAAGGAATAAAATGCATTCTCTGTTCCTTATACTATGAGATAAACAAGACTTCCATTCCACTTATTGACTTAAATGGTTAGGGAATAGCTATGTATAACAAAACCTATTTTTGAGCAGTAAAATGGTTTTTTGATATATACCAAGACCTTCAAGAACTGACTCAACATTAATTTAGCTTTATATATGGGTTACCTAGAGCAGTAATTGTAATAATTCCAGATGTATTATGACGTTTCATTATGTATTCAACATACAGATTGTATAAGTAGACCTATAAAATAAATATATTAAGAATTGCTTATGTACTTACAATCACAACTGTAGAAATACAGATTTCTACCTTTTCCTTTTCTAGTTATATTATATCACTTATTATTAGTAAGGTGAAGAAAATGAAGAAGCAGAATACACTTGGGCTTTGAACTATAAAATTTTTGTGGTTTTAGTACTTACCGTGTGGTTATGAAATAGTTATTTTTCTTCATTGTCCTGTGTATTATAGGGAATTTATGTGGAAAATTTTTCCTTTTAAAAAATCTTTCATGCATGTATTTTGCTGCTTTTCCTTGCTATTGTATGTGACTTTTGAGATGTAAAAGTGGGAAGTAGAAATTAAAGTATATGTTAAATTATATGGTGTGGTTTTGTTTGGGTTTGTGTTTTTTGTTTTGTTTTTCTTCTTTTTTCCCCAGGTGTTATAGTCTGGATTTTTTCAGAGGTGGGATTATTGGTACTTTTTTTTTCTTTTTTTTTTTTTTTTTTTTTTTTTTTTTCTTTTTTTTAAGATGTATGCTGGAGGGGATTTAAATTCATGCTGAAATCTAGGAAGTAACTTGTTTATTCAGAATCATTTTGTGGGAAGTTGTATGGATGAAAAATAATACACATTCTTTGGGAATTAAAATGAATTGCAGTGAAGTGTCTTGCAGATCTGACTCAGAAGGGGAAGGCTTCTTAGGACATCCACAAATGATGCTTGTCATTAAAAAAAAGGAAGTTCCCTTTATTCTTATCAAGCTGCTTTTGATGCCATGAGATGGGCCACTTTAGGAAGGAATTGATAGCAAGACCTGAGATGAAGTCTGGAAAGTCTTAATCCAATAATTCTTGAAGAAACATTGAATGTGGTAGCAGTTAAGAATTCTGCAAACCAACACAATTCTACACTGCTATTTCTTACCCCTTCTTAAAATAGCTCTCATGGGATTAGGAAGACAAATCAGACTGCCAAAGAGAACATGTTGTTGGGTATGTATGTGTCCTACTAGGTACTTACAAATCCTGTCCTAGGAAAGTGTGGGTGGCAGTACATTTGTGGAAGAAGATTTCCAGGTATTCAAACAGATACTACTACGTAGTTCCCAACTGACATGGTTCTTTCATATGATGTAGGGTAGTCACATAGCAGTGTAGATGGTGAGAAACCAAAGGCTTACTATGGATTCCCTGTCAGAAACTCCATCTTGGAAAAAAATTGGGAGAAAGCAGCGAGATGCCTAAAGTAAGTACATATCTGGTGAGCAAAATGGTTGTTGTTTCCAGGAAAAAAAAAAGAAAAAAACCCCATCAGATAAAAGGGAATATGTACTTCTCCTTTCCTCCTTTTTTAGCCTAATTTCTTGTTAGTTATGTCCATACTCAAGGTGAGACATTAAATAAGCCTACAGGAAGTCAAGGCTTCTTAAAATCAACCTCCTTGAAGAAATAAGCTGTAAATTAAGCATAGTGAGGAAAAAAGTTGTGAAACACCTTTAAAAGAGAGTGCAGGGACAAAGTGTTTCTGTAGATAATACACACAAAGTTTCACGGATGCTGAGATAAAGTTGCAACAGGTGTTCCTATGTGTGTAACTCCTGCTGATTAAAACTTCCTCATTGCTGGTACACTCTGATTTAATACTTAAATAAAGGAGAGAGTATTAAAAAACAAATTGTATATAAATTTGAGTCTTTGAAGAATGTTTTTGTAGTCTCTGGGTTTTTCTCCTGTTTCTATGGTGTCCTGAAAGAATTCCTTCTTAGATGGTTACTCTAATGGTGTTCCTTTCCCTTGATAAATGTAGTAAATCAGTGCAGTGTAACTCCATAGCTACTAGCTTTAGCTGAATGTAAATCCAGGTACTTCTAGTTTTTGTAAAATGTACTTGATGGTAGACTTTTTTAATGATTGCTGTAATCAAGCAGACTGAAAAGTTTGCAGGGGGAATTTCTTTCCCTTCTAACCTCCTATTACAAGAGATTCCAAACCTTTCTGGTCATGCAGACATTTATTATGGCATTAATTTAACAAAATAAAGAAGAAACCAGTAGAAGATATATAGAATAAACCTGGAGGCTGAGGAGGATTGTGAGAGTTTTGAGAGAAATCTCACAACTTTTTCAAGTAGGTATGACTACAGGGTAGTGCTGTATGACATTATTCTTTGGAAAGAAGGCACGGCACAAAGCTTTAAAAATTGCTAAATGGTCATGTTAGTAAGATGTATTTGTTCCAGAATCTGATGTTTCAGAACCTAATGTTATTCTGATATCTATTTTTTAGGAATGTCCTCTGTTCCACAGTAGGAAGATAAGCTGTCAAGCCTTAAGGTCTGATCTAGCAGTTAAATTCCAGCATGGTAAGAATTAAAGCTGTTAGCAGTGTCTCTAGTGTGCAGAACTTTCTCACCTGAGTGAGACTCAGGCTTTTTTCCTAAGCATCAAAAATCAGAATGGAAAAGCTGAAGTTCATGCTAAAAGCAACTGCTGAAAAATGAACTGATGAAGAATTTCCTGTGATTGTTAAGCTTCAAGGAAGCTCACCTGCCTGTTCCTATTTCTTTATTCCAAAGGGTATAGCTCTAGTTTATGCACAATAGTTTCAGTACATGACTTTTCTCTTTGGCTTGGCAGTTGATCAGAGAGGATTAGAGAAAATACTAGTTGTCATTTCACCATTGTTTTGTCAGAAAAGGGTTTGAGTAGACTTTCTGTGAGTGCTTTGATGAACAGAACATCTTTCTGGAAAAGCCATCTGAGGCAAATTTCTGTATAGCATTAAACTGGGACATGATGGATTATCTTTAATATTAGAAAAATCTTTTAATTCCTTGATGCATGTCTTGTATTCCATTATTGTTATGTGTAAGTTGCTGTGAGGACTCATCAAATCATAAGGGAAATTTTAAATGTGAAATAGTAATAATTTTTAGTATTTCTTACCAGAATAGTAGCAGCTTTTGATATACTCCAGAATAATTTTAGCAGGTCTTCACATTCAGATTATTCCTAGGAATCTTTTTCTGCACTGAACAAACATCTGTTAAAAATGTTCTACCTGTGCTTCAGCCTCCAGAAAGTAAATTCAGCTGTGCATATGAAAAGTAAGCTGAGGAAAACTACTTTAAAATGAATGGTTGAGATCTTATTAGCATCTAAAAAGTAGCTAATGATTAGGGCACATTCAGGAGCTTTTTCTATGTTTCAGATGTTGGGAAAACATCAACCTGGAGCCATTTGAGATAATAGTAAGATATATATTCTAATTCCTTCAAAGTATAAATTTAAACTTAATACCCCCTAGATGCTGACATTCCAACTAGCAGCCATTGCAGGAAAAAAACTCAGATGCAGAAATTCCTTATATTTGGATAATTAGGTACTCTCTCAATTCTTCAATGATAAGTACACAATTAAAAAAATATTTTGTGCTGTACCTACATAGGTCTTTTCACTGTAATTCGGTAGGTTAATTTACCTTTTGTGATTTCATTCAATGTAAGTAAAGTCTTTGATATCAAGTACTGCTGCTTTAGAGGAACAGGTCTTAGTACTGGGGACTTCAGCTGCAGACTGTTGAGAGTGTTTTGCCTAACATTAGCTCAGAACCCATGGAGTGACCTCAGTAATTGCTGGAGTGCATTAGATGCACTTGTGGAGTGCATCTCATTTAGTTTTGTCCAAAGTGAATTCCACATTCACTCTTTGGTTCTTCTCTGCAGTGTGAACCAATGTGTGGTGACTGGGGACTCTCAGGAGACAGCTTAAAAACCACATTCTTGAACCAAGCACAAAAAACTAATAAAGACACTGTTGTGTGTGTCTCCTCCACGGGTTGTGTGTGCCTCCTAAAATTCTTGTGCATGCCAGAGGGGTCTTCCAATGGGTGGCAATAGGGAGACCTTCCTAGAAATGGAAGGTGACCAGGAAGATACTGGTTCTTGAACTGCTCTTGTGCATTTTGTGATGGCGATATGGGTGAGGGCATAACCTTGGAATATTTGGATACTCTAGAGAAAGTGAGATGTCTTCTGTTAACTAGCCTTGAAATGACTCTTAACTTAAGGTAGCCCAAAGTAAAATTCAGTAGTATGTGGAAGAATTTCAAATGTCCAAAACTAGCCATAGAATTACAATTTTTTATAAAAGATATAGCTGAGGAAATGACAGAAAAAGCATGTTTAAATTAATCCTTAGTTTGAACGGGCCCTCCTTGTACCTATCTGACTTGTCTGTTAGGAAAATACATGCAGCACCTTTTCAGGGATTTTATCTTCCTGCATTCACCACATCTCAAGATGAGTTACTGAGAGAATTTTCTTCTGGTGTACCATGCAGTTTGGTATAGGTGGCCAGTGTTTTAGAACCCAACAGGACTCTGTCCAGGTTTAGTCTTGGGCATGATTCTGTCATCACTCTTGTTCACCGCCATGCTGTGCTGTGCTGTGCTGGCATAACCTGTTGTGTGAGTGTGCAGGCAGGGAACTGAAACAGCTGAAAATTACCCTGCCAAAAAAGAAGGATCCTTTTGAGCTGAATCAGTTATGTGATCTGGTTCAGCACTGAGCTCTGCAGACTTCTGCTCCTGTAGGTGAATGGTGAAGAAGACTGGCAATTTTTTACCTTTATTGTCAATTTTTTTTCAATTCTGTTCTGTCTTCCTTCTCTTCTGTCCTACCCTTTTTTTTTAAACTCTGTGCAAAACATACTCAACTGGCTAACCTAGTGGAAAACTGCTCTTCTTTTGAGAAACTAGTTTTTTGCAGCCAGAACAAACTGAATCAACTTGGCAAGGGACCTCAGGAGTGCCAGTTTGAGGGTGGAGCTGGATTGTACAGGTGTGATAGGTAAAGGTGGGAGATATGACTCCCATTTTCTCAACACAGCTCAAACAGATGTAATCGTGTGCTAATTCTGTGTAGTTCACTTGCATCAGCTGCGAAGGTAGTCTTGACGCTCCTCTATCCTGCTCTGTGCCTCCTTTCAGGCAACTGTTGCTTTGTCAGGCCAGATGTCCTCTTGGTGGTATTTTCTAGCTTGTCCTCGTGGACAAGCAAAGACACTGCCTCTGCTCAACAATAAGCAGTAAAAAACCATAGTGAAGGAAGGGAAGGATTTGCCTATTACAGGAAATTTTTTTGAGGAGAGAGTAAGTCAAGATATACTTTTCCATTTTGTATGTAGAGATCTTTGATTCATGTAGTAGTAGGTGAATATAAAGGCTGTGCTAGGCATTTGTGCTTAGCAAAGAGCTGAACATCTGAGAACTTGCATGGTAGGTACCTAGAAAAGCTGGACATTAGATTTCTGCAGTGTTAAATTTGGAAAAAGGTGAACATTATGTTACACATTTACAGGCACATAAGGTCACTTTATGAATGTATTAATTTTTTAATAGTCAAAATGTCTAACATTTAGTTTTTCTAACTTACTATCTTGACTATAGTATGCCTGACAGAACTAATTTGAAGACTGTACACATATAATTAATACACATGCACAGATAAACATTTATTATAGTTTATCAGTGATTTTTGAAAAAAGGAAAGTGACACATTCTTGCCAGGTCTGATTTCTCTTTTGCTTGAGGGATTTCTTTGGCACCATTCAATCTATCATCTTACTTGCACTCAGTATAGTTTTTCTAAGCATATCTCTAGTTCAATCTAGCTATTATGCTAACTTCGAGGTTGCTGGCCTGATATGTAGATGGCAGATGATGTGCTACTGACTTATTTTTCCTCTGTTGGACATCTTGTCTGTTTACCAACTACTTAAAACATCTGCATGCAAGATCATCATGTAATTTTGTTTCTGCCCTGCATGCCTTCTTGCTGATGTGATCAGATTCATTACCTTTCTCTTGAGTGGACTGTTATCCATGTGATTGATGAAGGTAACTGGAACAGCCAGTGAAAGGCATCAGCTATTTGGGTAAGTCAGGCTTTGAGATTCTTGATATTTCCTTAAAATGCGGGAGGGACTGGGGCGAAGATGAGGATAGATAGTTCAGTTGTAAAATTGTGGTTAGTGGACAATGTGCACTTATTTAAGTCTTTAACTGCAACTCAGAAGCCTGCTGGTCCATGCATTTGTCTAATATTGTGTGTTTTCATGGTCTCCATGGCTACTAATTATGCACAGATCATGGTTTTGGTATCGAAACACAGTGTTTGGAGGTAAAGGTAGCTAGCTAAACTGAGTTTTGTAAATTGCTGTCCTGGTTTAGGGCAAATTTTGGGAGGAAACCTCTGAATGGGGCCCATCTAGAAAGCAAATTCAAGTGGCCCTTCCCGCAACTGGTTTGGGATAAAATATCCTTAGAGAAAAAGTCTAAAAAACTGTTTATTCAACAAGCAAAGTGTTCACAAGCATAAAGAAATAATAATACTAAACAATAAAACCTCTCACCGTTCTGAAGAGAGATGGCAGAATGGAGAAAGTCCTTGCTGTGGGTGTAGCTCTGCTTGCCCAGTCTCTTATCAGTCCCTCTGGCACTGGAAAATGCTGTCCTGGGCCCCAGTGGCCCCCAGGCATGAGACCCGGGTGTTTTCTGGGTTTTTCAGTCCAGAACAGGTAGAACAGGTTTAAACAGTTCCAAGAAAAAGAGAAAAAAAATAGTCCAGGGAATTTCTCTGCCTCAGCTAGCTAAAAACTAACTAAGAGGCAAAGAAGAGCTCTGTGTCGCTGTCTGTCCATAGACAGCACAGTCCAGAAACAGAATGTGGAGGAGTGAGTGCAGTTTCTGAAAACAAACCTCGCGCTTCTTCTTTCCCCACCTTCGCTCTCAGTACCAGTGTTAAAGGTGTAGAAATTAATATCCAGCATAAACAGAAGAGACAATTGGAAATACAAGCATCACAAAGTCCCTCTGGGACAATTGCAAATGTAAGTAACATCTTCAGTATTAAGGTGTACATCTATAGTGAAAGTGTGATTTTTGAAATAGCAGAAAGTACTGAAATGCTGTAGTCACTTAATAGCAGTCATAACATAAAAGAACAGTTTGGCTGTGAAAAAAAGTTAAGGATTAATAATAAAAATGGAATTTTACGGAAAGTGTCAGAAAAAGAAACTATAGAAGGAATCGATAACCACATTATGTAAAATCAAAACAGTATTGTAAAGGACAGCTTCTAACAAATAATGTTGAGACTGAGGTTATACAAATGAGGTATAAAGGCTGTTAGTGGACAGCAGACAAGCTCAACAGGGAAAAAATTTGTGTGCTTAAGGATTATGCATCTGTAGGTATGTGAAGCATCCTGTTCACTAGAAAAACTTAACAAGAGCAAAACTAGGAAATTGTTTTTATGAGAAGAATAAACCAGTAAAATAAATATACTAGGTGTTTTTAATCCAAATAGCCTCTCCTTAAAAACCCCTCACTGAGCTCTATTCAAAGCTGACGAGTATTGAATCTTTTAGCAATTCTTTATGAATCCATTTTTTACTCCATTGTATTAATGGTGAAATTAGTCCCATCTAGAGCTCTTGCCTGTCCATGAGCTCTCATTTATCCCAGCAAAATTATTCTATATATGGTGAACACAATGTGAACTGATCCAGATGATAGTATTTTGCCAAGCCAGTTTTCAGTGAATTTCTTTCAGTTTACTATGAGTAAATGCTTGTGCCCACACAGTAGAGAAGGGAACAAGTTGCTGCCAGTGTAAAGAAAGTAGGATTTTTTTTCTTTTGCTAATAATGCATGAAAAAAGCTGATTTTTTGCCAAGACATTAGTGGCCCATGTATTTGGGAAGAATACTATTGCCAGGCCTTCAAAACTTGTATTTTTACTGTAGTGTACTTTTATCAAAATCACAAGTTACGTTCTTTGGAAAGATTGTGTGGATACAATTACACTTGGTAGCCTTGTGCACCGTCCATTGACCACTGATTTCAATTTCAGAGTCAGTGACCTGTGGCTACATATAGTGCTCCAAAACTCAATTACCAGTCATTCACTTAATCATGCTCACAGAAGGATATGCTGTTTGTGTGTCTGTAGGATATTCCTCTTTTTTTTGGATACAAAATTATTGTCTTCCTAGTTTTGAAATAATTGTGCTACTTCTGGTGATGTCTGGTTGATCTGTGAATCTGCTCCTGCTTTACTAATGTCTCATCTTCCTTCAGGAGATTAGATTCTGTTTATTTTAATTACTTTTCTTTATTAACCTGTATAGAATTACTTGATATTTGTTGGGGTTTCAGAATTTAATTATAGCTCCTATTACAACTGATACAAAAAAAAAGTTTTGAAAAAATGTGAGGAGTGGGAAAGTACTCCCAAGAGTTTCAGCTGTTCCTTTTCCTCCTTAATCTCCTCACCATGGAGCAAGATGCTTGAGCATACTACTTTCTTAAAGACTGCAAGTGAATAAAGCATTAAAAACCTTAGCTCTTCTTTAAAAACAATGGAAGAGAAAGATGTGATGCCAACAGATTCCTTTGCTGTCATTTTCTTCCATGTCTGACTCTTCATCCTTGTATTTGGTGTAGATTGTGCTGGCTAAATACTGGAAATGACTTTTTAGTGCTTTTCTGCTATTTTTTGCATTGAAAAGACCTTTCTGTTACTGTTATTTCTGTTCTTGTGCAAGTTTTATTCTTTTGTGAATTGACAAAGACATACTTCCTTTGGGACTGACTGTAATATCTTTTGTTGCCTGTAACATGACAAGTTATACTGAAATCTTTCTCAGCAGTGTTGTTTTCTTGTTTATTTTTTTTCTTTGTATGTATGTGTCTTGATACAGAGTTTATTGGTCAAGTACATCATATGTCTCAGATTATTTTTTGTGTTAGATGAAAAAGTCAACCTCTTGAATTCAAATAGATTGAGGGTTTTCTTACAGAATTTCTACTAAATGTGAAGTGCTTCTTTTCTTGGAACATTTCTATTTGTATCTGCTTTGAATTGATGTCTCCTGGAATCTCAGAATTTCATTATCGGGTCATCAGGTCAACAGTTGTAATTACCTTTGTTTTCTCATTTCTTTCTTACTTTTCTTTCTTTCTTAAATCTGACAGATGACAAGACATTTCTTCCACTTTGCCTCACATTCCTGAATGACTTCATAGGCAACTCCATGAAAGGCTTTTCCCATAGTCCATCTTTCCTGTATTAGCATACCTATGAGAAGACTGAGTTTTCTGTCTATAATTGCTTGCAAATATTACTACTTTTGACCATGGTTGTTTCTTTCAAGACTTTTTTTTTTTTCTGTATTACTTTCATTTTGCAGCCAGTGATCTTTCTGATAGTCTGTTGTCCAGGAGGATATATCTGGAGAATGTACTTTAATGCAGTACAAAAGAAGTAATTGAAAGAAATCACTAAAGGATATTGTGGTGGGTTGACCCCATGCAGCAGCTGAGCCTCCACCCAGAAGCTTGCTCACTGCCCCCAGGCAGGATGAGGGACAGAATTAGAAAAGCAGAAGTGTGGAAACTCATCAGTTGAGATAAAGGCAGTGTAATAAGGAAGACAAGAAGGAAGGTGTGTACCTTACTGAGACCAAGCTAGGCAATATCCACTGCTCTCCATTTACCAAGCCAATCATCTCCTTGTAGAAAGTAGGTTTTGTTAGGCTGATCTCTGTGTTCTGCTGCACTTTTTTTCTGCCTGTTAGCCAGACAGGTAGAAAAGTCCAATTTTACTTTGTATATGGCCTTCCACCAGACAGAAAGCACCAATAAGAAATTTTACAGCTTGTTCTGCAAACCTATCTGCCCCCTTCATTCAGGAATACAGGCAATTTATAGATCAGTGCAAGGAAGCAATGCCCCACTGTATGGCATTGCCATCTGGTACACATCCTGTAGGACGAAGAAAGAATTTTATGAACATATTTTGTCTGTTTATATTGTTGGCCAATGGCTTTTCTACAACTGGTCAGTAGCGTTTTTACTTCTCTCCTGTGTTAGCTTTTTGTAGTTGGTGAAAAAGCTTCAGTGATTCATTTCCTTTTCTTGTCCCTTCAATGGAATCAGAAATGGAAATTCAGCTTCCATACTTTCAAGGAGTTTACTTCATAAGGAAAATAAAAGGTATACATTCTAACTCTAAGTTCCATTTAAGTCAATATAATATATTTGCAATGTTCCCCTGGGCTGTTACACAACTATCTAATGTCAATTACTGTGTATTGATGATACATTTTAAGATACCAACTGTTTTTTTTAAATTTTGTATGTGAATGTAATGGAAGAAAATCCTTTCACTGGGTGCCCAAATGAGATCATTTGAGTAAAGATGAGTTTTAAAGCTATTTAAAGCTCACAGTACTCCACAGCTTGACACAGTTCTGTGATTTATTCTATATTAGATGTAATTTCAGATACTAGGTTGTGACTGATAGCATTATTTACTGTGCATGAAGTTCTTTCTGCCAAAATACATTACTTTTTATTTATACATTATACAGGTTTCTTTTATTTACATAGGTACTTTGCCAATGCTCAGGTAAAGAGGTAGTCTTGAAACTTACATTCTACATTGGCTACGTGCTAAAAAAAGTTTTTAAGTCTCTGAGGACAAGAGCCATCACCCAACTGATATGCAAGGTCCTGAAATAAACTTGGATTCTTGTATTAGCTTGGATTCACTCATCATTAACTTTGGCTACTCTAGCCTGACTTTTAAAATATAGCTTACTATGTAAAAACCACTTGTTGGTTATTAAAGAATTTCAAGAGAACTAGTATTATGTAATATATGAGATAAGACATCCCTAGAAGACACAGTCAGTTTGAGTGTTAAATGAGATGTCAGTTGTTAAATATGTATATAACAGTCTCTGCATCAAGGGCCTACATATAATTTATGAAAATAAAATTTAGCAGTTGAGAGATGCTCTTAGAACACACATGATACTTTTATTTCAGTTCAGTTTTTCCCTTTTGGAAGAAAGTGAGTGTTTTTTTAGGATTTTTCTGTGCTTGAATATGGTTTCTTACTAAGCCTTTCCACATCAGGTAACCAGGATCAGATGTCTTGAAAGCATTACGTGGACAGCTTTGTCCTCAGACTTACTCTTTTTAGTCTTTGTTTTTTTTAACAGAATACTTTTGTATAGCATTTGTTAGCTGAATAGCTAAAATTCTGCTCAAACAGTTTGTCTTCTCTGTCTTAAACAAATGCCCCTATGAACTCACTAGTCTGTTCAAATTAGCTAATCCAGAGAAGTATAATCTGTGTATTAGAATTACATAATGTATATTTTTGTTGTATATTTTGCTTTAAGAGAGTCAGCTTTGGATTTGGATTTTCCCTCAATGTCTGTCATATTAATATTACCAAAGATTTACCTTTCTGGATGAGGCCTAAAGTGCAATCATTAAACTAAAGGGAAGACATAATATTTAAAAAGAGTATTCTAAAAGTAATAATTATATATTTCTTCGATAATTAAGGTTTGCAAACCTCTTAATTTACTGAGGCACTACTAGACTACTGGAAATGACATACATGGAATAATACATTTTGCCTTCCTCTTACATCTGAGGTAAGCAGTTCACCTCTGACTGCATCCGTTCTTGAAAATGAACAAACATTTCACAATTAATTTATCATATTGAGCAACCTATGTGAACATTACCTTTCTTGTGTGTCTTAAGGGTGGGTTGAAGATTTTTGAATGAAGACAAACAAAAAAATAGTACATGATCCAAAAGATGCAAGTTGCAAAAAAAAAAAAAAAACAAAAAGAGATAGGAAGAAAAGCTGCAGTTGACACAAGAAGGTGGTTAGCGTTAACATACAGTGTGATGATGGATGTCAGGGGCAGAGGAGGGTGTTAAGTCATTGTTTCAGACTTGTGAGGTAGATTTACTAGAGTTTCTGTGTTTCCTGAGCAGAGAATAATGTGTTGATCGAGTAATTGGGGATATTTTGGTTGCTCCAGGGAATGCTGTATTAAAAGTAGAAGCAGCTTTAAATATTCTTTAAAATAGAGTGCAATGCCTTTATTCTCTCTGTGGAGCATGCTATTAGGAGCTATATCCCTAGCTACACACTTTGAAATAAAAAAAGCTTCATGGCTGGAAAGGCGCCCAAATTCTGAGAAATCTTGTCTTTCTGAAGAGAGATAGTCAATCAAAAAACAGGTATCTGTAACACTTTGTAGGCTAGATCTACAGAGAGACATAGATGTGGTGATGCTTCAGTATCTTCAACTTCAGCAGTTTGGACCATGCAGTGGGAGGGAAGAAAACATGGTTCATATATTTGCATTTTGAACTATCATTGAATTTTCTTTTCCTGTTAAAGGGCAAGTGGTGAAACAGCAACAGTCCATGGAGCATTGACTAGAATCTAGATCTTCTCTCCCAATTGAGCACCCTGGTTATTAGGCTGCAGTTTGATCCTTGTTAATTGTTCAGATGCCAGAGCATTTTAATTTTTAGCTGGGTAGTTACCTAGCTTTAGCAGACAAGAAGCTTGTTACTATCCAGCCTTTCAGTTTCCTAATTAAAGTACTCTTCTGGGAAATAAGTGCATGGTTTTGAATCCCCATATGCTAAGAGGGAATTAAAGCCAAGTTCCTTGCCTCTATGGTACTCACTGTAATCTGGTATGTGTCTACAGGAAAGGTTCTGGATTGGTGGTCCCAAGCCATTTGTAGACCCTTGTGTACCTTGCAGGGCTGTTTCACAGCCCCCACCACCATCCTTTCACAGGGAGTGTATTTGCTGCCTCAAGTGTAACCTCTGTGTTACCTTGCACATGGGCCTCTTACAGTGTCTTGGTGAAGCTTCAGCCTTCTATAAAGCCAGAAAAATTAAGTGCATTTATCATCTCTATTTCTAGGGGAATCCTGTGGTGTTTGTTAGATTACTTCGTATGGGACTTGAGGACCTGAATTTTGCTTATAGGCAAAAGTACTTTCATTACATGCTGCCAAGAATTCAGACACCATGCAGATGATGAGGAAACATCATGCTTATCAAGTATTTGAATATGGTAATCGCAGGACCACTGTTTTTTGTTGCCATTTAAATAAAAATGTTGTAACAATTAGAAAGTTCTGGATGCTTTATTAATACACTTGAAGGAATAAAGCTGGTGGACAACCAGATTTCCTTTCAGTTGTTTAAGTTAAAGAACAATAAATTTATTTTTAAAGAAAATTAAAATAACTAACTGCCTGTTTTACTTAAGAAGGTTTTTCTTTTGTGGCTTCTCTGATGCAGTCTTCTTCAGTGTCTTCTCATAACAAAAATTATTTGGGTATACTTTAAGATTGTAGCAAGCCGGAAAAAAAATTTGGGGTGCTCTCCCCAGCAGTCTTCCCCACAGCTTTGTTGACATGCCATATGATTAAAAGGAAAAAAACATTTGAAATCAGTTCCCCTCCCCTTAGTTTGTTGCCTTCCTAGATAAATAATTCCATGGTAGCACTGCATTTTAAAATTGTATGCACAGAGTATTTTCACAGTTATCATTTACCATCCTAATTTTTTGGTAGTGGTGGTTCTATGTAAAATTAAAATTGAAGTTACTCCAAGTGATTGGTGTCAAGTTTTTTGGTTTTGTGTTTTGGTGGGTTTTTTTGGTTGTTGTTTGGTTGGTTTGTTTGGTTTTGTTGGGGTTTTTTTGTTGGTGGTGGTTTTATGTTTGTTTGTTTCTTCCTGAAAAACATGAAAAGTGCTGATGTGACCTTGTCCATATCTTAGCTAGCAGGTGCCTTTAGAATAAGATGGTACTGCATCATGATTTCCTGATGAGTTACAGCGTCATGATGGCATGTGCTCCCACTCAGAATCTATTTTAAGAAAGGACAGAAGCACTTTCTTATAAGTAATCTTGTACTCAAAAATACTGGATTGGAGTGAAGAAAGTCTACAAAGTAATGATGTTCTTTCTGGAGATCAAAAGGGAACTAATGGAAAAGTAATTATTTAATCTGTATAGTTAAAAAAAAAAAACTTAGCAGAAAAAAAGCTTCAGCAGCATAATCTGTCTTTTTTGTATTAGTCTATGCATCTGTCCATACAACAGATTCATACAGCAGAAGAAATACTAAAGACTTCCTCAAAGAAACTTGTAGCCCACTTAATTAGGCAGAACTTTCAGAGACTGTTTAATGTTTAACATTGTAGTGGACCTTAAAAATTGCAGCATGTGTTTTGGAAATTTGTTATCAAATTTTCTGTGTAACACAGCATCTGGTCTCTTTGCTCAATGAGCCTGTTTTGACACTGGTTTCAGTTTGTCAAGAAAATGTAATTCATTTGAGCACAATGATTGTATGAGGCAAGTCTTAAGAGGAAACTCTTCAGCATGCTGTAAATACTGACCCACTTGGACAACTCTGTATTTTCCCAGAATGTAAGGGTCTGAAAGTGTTTGAGGATGCTCTGTACAATTAATGTTCATTGAATTGACCTTAATAAGGTGAGCACAGGTTTTTATAAACCTGTTAGTTCAGATTAGCTGTATTTTAACCCAAGATCTCTTTCACTTAGCTACATACACTGTAAACTGAACGCAGAAAACCTTTTGTTATAGCTGTATATTGCACTTAAGAAACAGGGTAGCTGAGTACCACCATTATACAGATTAGTACTAATACATGAAGAAAAACTAGAAGAAAAGAAATCTAAATATTTCAAGCCATGAGCCATAACATTTTCTGGTGGACTAGAATATTTTCTATATTTTCTTCTTTCTATGTTGTTTTCCTATAAGCTTCCCATTATCCGAATATAGCTAATTCAATTGTGCTATTAACACATCACTATTTCTTGAATGGCATGTGGGAATAATCAAAATTTGGAAAATGGAGCACAGAGGGGACCGACTTCACCTAGCTTGTTTATTTTTACATTAACAAAATGCAGGTAAGAAATCTTCAGGTCTCTGCAGTCTTCACTTACAAAATTAGGACTCTGTATTTAATGAATGAGTGCAGTGAATATGTGTGTAGCCAGAATTGCATGATTAAATAATTTGCTATGATAAGTGTAAAAGGCTATCACCCCAGAGTATCAGAGACTTCCAGCCTGTGACATATGAAAATAACTGATTTTGAGAATCACAGAAACTTCCTAAAGAAATTTGACCTGTAAAGCAATGTTACGTTTTTTAGGTTTAATTTGTGGAGATCTGCTGTGAGTAAAAAAAGGCTCTTTCTTTGGAAGTAGATACACGAGTTTTGCAAAGCATTCTTTTCTATACATGTAATAAAATCATATCTCTGTAAGCATTGGAATTCTACATTTTATAGGGAATAAATATTTTTGTGGCAAGCTCCTTCCTAGCAGCAGGCTTGACACATTAAGAATAATTCTGGTGGAGGTAGTGTATGATTCAAATCCCATCAAGAAATTGAAAATTACTCAGAGGATGCAACTTCTCCCATATCTCCAAACAGTATGGTGTTTTGGTCATGCTTATTTTTGTGACCAGGTAGCCTGCAGGCTAATTGTTGGGTTTCTGTTTAAAGGTCCATTGTACACAGAACACTGTACATTGTACTCACTTCATAGCTTCAAAGGAAAAAAACAAACAAGAAGTCCCAAAACTACACCAAAAACATGAAGAGGAACATTTCCTTCATGACTGACAGAGCATTCATGTGAGCAAAACACAAATGAAAGCATATTGGAGGTAACATTTTTGAAACATTGTAAGTGCAATAACTTACTTTATTTAATATGCTTGATACTGGGGTTTTTTTCTGTTAAGCAGTTAATCTGTTGAGGTTTACTTGAGATATGGAAATGTCATTGTTTTGATCTTCAGTAGATGTGTAGCTTGAAGAACTTTTCTTGTTTACTGATACTGTAAATGTACTGCGGGGGTACATTTCTGAATCTCAGTTTCAGATGAGTATTGTGTGACAGACTCTACTGGGAAATTGGACTTACCAGGAGCCAGGAAATCCTGGTGAGGTCAGGATTCTTGTTAACGTCTGCCTCTTGAACTGGTTGCCTGAATGTGAGTTAATGATAATGTTTGCCTGATTCCATTGCATCTCAGTCAAGCTGTCAAGTCAGTGTTCCTCTATGTACAGTTTTTTAATGTAAAAGAGAATATTGCCTTCTGAGAAGTCTCCCTCTTCATGTGAAAAAATTTGAGCATGCATTACAACTTATTTCAGTTTCCACTAATAGAATATATTCCTGTTTTCCAGTCTGCCATTTTTAAATTGAATAATATAAGTAATCTTCTCATTGGATGGTCCTGTCATAGGACACACATGTGTGTGTGACACATTTTCTGTTTCTCTATTTAGACTAGAAAAATAAAAATAATATCCAGGGTCAGAGGACACTTATTTTTTTCCTGTCTTTCTCGGTGTTCCGTAGAAAAATGTAATTACAGTACTGTCTTAGGCTAGAATCGATATTGTATACTACTGTGTTGTAATAGGCATTAGGATTAGTTACTTAGCATTTTTATTTTTCCCTTTCTTGTATCTCAGTTTAACTTCTTATTAAAACACAAACAAGACGTATTTTTTCAGGATTTTTTAGTCAAATTCAGTAGGTATTTAGATAATATATTTATAGCTCTATGATTGTAACACTTTTGTAGCCATAATTTCATTTAATGGAGTTACAAAGGTAATGTTTTGATCAAGGAGGCCTCAAATGTATATATTCATGTATGTATTTGTAAAAAATTCTTGCTATTTGTCTACTTAGCAGCATGTCTTCCTTTTTTTCAGCTTGTGTTTCCTATGCAAGAGGCTTTTGCAAGTGGGAACTGTTACCTTATTTTTGAACTCTTTGGTTATTTTCAATCAGATTTGATAGAGGAATAGCAGTATTGAAAATTTTAGGCACCTATAGGTGCCTAGAATACCCAACAAGGAAAGGTAGAAGGAATATCCAACAAGGAAAAAGACTTCTTTGCAAGTTCGTCCCTTCTCAGAGAAATGTCACTTCATTTATTCCATCACCCATGGAAATTCAGTTTAATGAATGAACTAAACTGAATGTACAAACACAGAGGATTCAAACATGTATTTGCTTTCTTTTTGTTGGGACACAATTTAAGCCATATAAATATTTTTTATAATTTACTAGTGGACAGTGACCAGTACAAAATGTTTTAAACTTACTGCCAGTTCACATCCAGAAAAAAACATTCTTCTGAAGTACAATAAATTGGTAGAGGATGTAAGTGCGTGCATTCAATATGTTATATAGTTTTTTGCTCTGCTTTTTTGTAGTAATGGCTTGCCTATTTCAGTCCTGCTAAGCTCTTGATTGCTGTGACACATTATGTTAATCACTAATTTAGAATGGGATGTTGAGTTGCAGGATTATGCTGTCAAAAGATATGTGACCGAAACTGAATGCATCTCATCAGCTTGCAGTATAAAATGAGAGAGAACAATGGGTTGTAAATGAGAAGACATTGTACCATGAAGGAAGAGGCAAGGAAGTCTCTGCACAAGTGGTGAAAATTAAATTTAAAAAAGAACGGTTTCTATTAAAAATTTCATTGGGTACTCCAGCACAAGACAGCTGAAAGTAAGCTGCTGAACTTTTTTTCCCTCCTAAACTAAATGTAGGGTTTGATCTATGATTGTGCAGTAAAGGATTATAAACAATGCTCTGGGATTGCAAACTCTTTTTCTAATTTATTTTACAGAAACCTAATGAGCAAATCCAGGACTATACTCCGTGTGTTCTAGCTCTTGTTTCTTCTTGCACAATTTGTTATATGTGTGTTTTTCTTGAAGTTGTCAAAATACAAAACTGCTGACACTTTTTTGTTTCCAACATGTTGCACTTTAAAACTTCAAATAATGACTCAGGATTTGTATGGCTTTCTTAATACACTGTTCGTGTTTCTGTGAAAAACATTTTTTCTATGGAAAGCTATTTATTTTTGTAAATAACACTCAACTTTTATTTTCCATGCAATGTCCATGATCAAAGGGAAAGACTGAGTGGCCACAGGCAGATGTCAAAGAGCTGCTTAATATGCTATGCATAATGTCACATTCTCTGTAGAAGATATTCTAAAAACACCCTCTGTGTTCTAAAAAGTGTTATAGAAGTTCGTAGCATTAAATGAGAGATGATGTTTTCTACTTTATTCAATTTATACCAACATCAGGCTTTTATCTTGCGTTTCTTCTTAATTTATCATAATACCTTCTTCCAGTCACTCCCATGCTCACATCCATCATCCTCTCCGTAACCCAGCCTAAACAGTAATGTCCCATTTCACTCACATTCTCTTCCTCACTCACTACAATTACTCTTGGGGAAGCATGCAGAAAAAGTGATTGTAAAAAAAAAAATGGATTATTCCCATGCAGTCTGAGTTAAGATTGCATTGGTGCAGAATGCAAAGACAAAAATTCTAGATGCTAAAGTGAGTGCTTCTAGGAAGAAGTAGTTTGATGGACTGTAGGAGGAGAAATAACATTTTACTCAGGGCCTGCTAATTACAGAAGGTGTACTCTGTACTGTAGTTTTTAGTCAAGTTATCCTTGCACAAAAGGGGAAGAAAACCAAAAAATCATGCTGAGCATATATAAATTGAGGCAGCTAGCTAAAGGGAAGTCAGAAAGACCAGCTAAATGGTTTGTGATGCTGTGCAATCCGTTTAAAGTCATTGTATCAGACTCAGAACTGGAATGCGGGCTGCAAAAGGAAAGGCTTCAATTGACTGACCTCTAGCTCCTTCGAATGGTGCAAGGTATTAGCCTCGGGTTTATCTACATCAGAAGGCCATTCCTGTGCCTTGCATCTCGCATGCAGCCTGTGTACCTGCATTTCTGTTCTGTGAAAACCAAGCCGTGGTGTGCTCCTGCTTATCTCAGCATGGAACTGGCAAGTAGCCATCATAAGTGCTACTCTGCAAGAACTGCAGAGTACTCCTCTGTTTCCCTGGGCTTTGATACAATATCAGAAGACCAAAAAATTAAAGGTGACATATTGAAACTTCAGGAGAAAGGAAGTTGTTAATAATAAAAGGATGTAATGCAGAGGGAGGAAATAGATCAGAGAGGCTGTCAAGTTAAACGCCAAAGGCAGGCCCAAAAAAGACTGTTGAGAATTAACTTGCTAAAGGCATAGCACCGAATAATAACTAATGTTCATATCAGGGAGCTGAAAGTTTATCAGTGTTGATGGGGTCAGTAGCTGATCAAGATACGAAAATAAGGGTTGAAGAAAATAAAACCATCATGTAAAAGTTAGGTATGTTTGGGGGAGTTGTTTTTATTTTTTTTAACATGACTTTCTTTTACTGTGAAGGTTTTTAGCAAGAGTTACTTAAACTGAAGTAACAGAACTCTGAAAGGAAGTGTTTGGTTGCTTTTTTAAGGGAATATTTATGGCAATTATAGCAACTTTAGACCAAGAAGTCTGGATTCTGTACTGTTCACACTTCAGAAGCTATAAAAGAAACTAGTATGTTTTCAGCATATCTACTAGTGTATAGGGGAAAGATTGATACAGTTTCTTCCTGGGGTTAATTTGCTCAGTCTGCTGAAGGGTTTTTTAAATATCTCATGATGCCTTGAATATGAGGCATATGATATAAATTTGCATTTTCAAAACACTTCAAATGACTCTTGAAGAAATTAGTGTCCTGCAATAAGAAGCAAAGTCCTTCTACTTAATAGTCAGTAATTAGGAAAGTGTAGGAATAAATTGTCAGGCTTCTCAGTAGAGGCATTTACAAACAGAATCATGTAGGAATCAGCTCTGCAGACCATGATGGTTAACATAAGATAATACAAAACAGCTTCTGTACTATTTATTGCTTTTCATACGTCAAGTTGCAGGAGGCATAAATGAAATTATGGGTTAGTAGTTTTAATTATACATATCATTACGATGTCTTCAGAGTTAACCTATACTTGGATAAAATTTGTACTTTTAGTCTTTATAGTTATAGTATGTAGTAGTGATCAATTAATTTTTTACAGTAGCTGTAAGAAGACTTTGCTTGCCATTTTTAGGATCAAGGTAACATGCCATTTATATTTTTACATAATTTTATGGAAATTAGCACATAGATTTGTCCAAGTATGAAAAAAAAAAGGCAAATGACAAATATTTAGAGGTTCTACTGGTTTTTTTGAGATTTTGAAAACACTTTCTTACTCTGTAAAATACATTTAATATTGATTGCCACTAAAACTGAGATTTTCCCATTGTTCTTAATGATACTAAAAGCTACGTGGCGTTACTAGTAGTCTTAGTTTTAAGATCAGGGTTATTAATTTGGGGTTAGGGAGGAATTGTTTAACAGATTAGATTGCAAACAGTTGTATGCCTTTAGTTGTGAATGAGGTTCACTTTCCTAGGATGGTCTGAATCACTGGGTGTATTTCTCTGTGAGAATAGGCTGGATACTTGATGCTGAAGACAGAAATAGAATGCAAGGACTTGGGAGGAATTGAATGGTGAATGTTAGTATGTTACTTTCTAAGCTCCTTGCAGAGGAATCTTCTAATAAACACCAACTGTCATATTGAAGTTAATAGGAATGCAAAACATCACACTCTTTATTCAGTCTTTATGTAATACAGCCATTTTTACTTAATAGTCTTTGTCTTGTCTGTTTTTTAGACTACAAATCCTAATCTTACTTGGGACCACCAACTACTGTTGCAATACAAGTCATATTTAGAATTAGTAGGAAGCTCTCTTAATGTCTAGTTTGTTTTACAGATGCTTAAATGCTATTATAAGTATATTTACACTAGAAAAAAATGCTGCTTAAATGTTCTAAATTTAGGAGTGGAAGAGCTTTGTGAAGACTTATTAATTACACATATTTAGCATTTTGTTGTGAACTTTCCCATTAACTTCAATTGAACATGTTGGTGCTCTCAGTGGAAATGAATATGTAAGTCTTCACAGGATTGTGTTTTAAGTGGTGAGGGAACAGTTGGCAGAGTGCAAAGTAACAGCACATGTTTGCCTGTGTTAATTATCAGTGGTCAGAGCATGCAAGTGATCTGTATTACAGGACTACAGAGCAAACAGCCAGCATGTTTGCACCTGAAATGGTAAATAAAATTTAGTTTCAGATTATCACAGACATACATCTTCCGAATTCAGTGCAAATAACAAAGGTGTAATATTAGCTGCAAATGACTTACACTAAAATTTTGTTGATGTTTTAAAAGCTAGTGAGAATTGGCTAAAGGTCTGAAAATACTTCAGTAGCTAATTATTTGTAAACTCTTTTGTCTTATTTACTTAGTACCCTGATTTCTCATACAGTGTTACTCTGCTGTCAAGCTGTGCAACTTACTTATGATTTGTATTAATAGCATTTACATTCATTAATATTTATGAGTTAAAAGTATACATGGGTTTTTAGAAACAGTGTCATGTATCAGAGTCAAAAATCAGGGGTAAAAACCAGAAAATATTCTGGGCTGCAGAACAGCTAGAGAAATTTAACCTAGGAACTGTGTTTCACAAACAAAAGACTTGATTTGAATATAAAATTCTTTTCAATAAAAGTGGAGAAAAAGGTGCTGCCAGAGAATCTAGTGTGACAATGATGGATACCGGAAGTATCACCTTCATCTTCCACTCCTTCTTTTGCCATAAGAGATGAAGGCAGGATCTGTGCCATAACTCACCAAGATGTGAAATACTGATTAGGCATTTGACCCAGCTGGATCTGGCAAAAGGCCTGTGGTGTCAGCTGGTGTGTGCATCGTGTGTCTTCAGCAATCCCAGCCCCTTACAGGTTATGTGATCTAAAATACCTGTCAATAAATAATAACCTGAACTACTTACTGTATTTGTTTTAGCTCTGCATTTCAGAACTCTAGGATAGACCTTGGCTTATTTAGTCCATCTGTAGCATCATTCTTTGATAGGGTTGTGCAGGAAAATGCAGATCTTAACCTAAACAGGGTTTCCCAGCACACTGGCCATTTAAATACTGGCCTCTTGCCTTCTGCTGTAGACTTCACCCTCATTTTGGCAAGGGAGTAAAAAGAGTTCAGCTTTATTTTCATCAAGTAGTAGAAATTCTTGCCAGTTTAGTAATAGATGGATAGAAGGCTTGGCAGTATTCTTGATGCCCATTCCCCTTCTTTCAATCTTGGCCTTGAGATGTTGGCAATATAAGCTTCCTGTGCTGTGTATAACCATCATTCTACTACAGTTTTGATCTCTAGGCATAGAAAAGAAAAATTTATAGTAAATAGCAGTTATTCAATGGGCATCAGGTTTAGGTATTTTCAAAATAAACATTTTATCATAAAAAATTTCAGCATTTTTTACTTGAACATCGCTCTCAAGAGGATATTCAGCCTGCTTGTCAAGGTATGCTTTTCCCTTCGGTCATAATGAAGTTGGTCTGGTTCTTTGTAAGAAATTTTGCTGTCCTAAAGTTGGTAGGCTGTAGGTAGTTTTGTGAAAGGAAGCTCATACTTTCAAGAAGAATTGCAGCTTGCAGAGCTTGCAGTTCTATGCAAGTGACTGACTAAACAAAGAAAGTTCATTTTGCTTTATAGTCTTTGTTAAAGGTTTGGGTTTATTTTGCTGGGGGGTTTTTTTACCATTGTGGGGTAGTGCTGCTATGGACAACTTGAATGCATGGAACAGGTCTAGAGTGTGCAGTCAGATGAAGGGCTTTGGTTTAAAATAACACATGCTGTTGTTCTGCTCAGAATTTTAGAATTCTACATAGAATTTTAGAGTTAGTCTAACAGTTGATACCAAAAGGCAGGTTTGAGAGATATGCATGTTTTAAATGTAAAAATTTTCTTATAATGCTAAGCATGCCTTTGGCATGTTTTAGATTTTTGAAGTGGTAATTTTTTGAATAAAAATTGTAAAGGCATATATCAAAATACTTTAAAGATGGTAAGGTGCAATGGTATAATACTGTCCATAAGAAAGAACAGATGACAGTTGTACATTTTTGTTACTTTATTCCTTCAGCTTTGTTAGAGTTCTGAAGACAGAACTGCATGCTGTTTTCAGTAGCCTTTCAGGGTAAAGGAGTATGTTGTGTTGCTTCACAAACGCAATAGTGCTTGCCTTTTGTTCAGACCTCTTGATTGTCCCTCTGACCAATTGACACAATACTCACCAATGATTTGAGTCTAAGCAAATTATCTTCTAAAATGCAACAGTTGGTTGCTCTAAATTATGGAAAAGCCCATCTAAATGTACTGAGTAACTTCTCTGTGTTAATGAAGTTGTATTTTTTTTGTGCAATGTGTTTTGCATGTTTTGAAAGTCATTTTAAGGTCAATGATTATGAAAAGGTCTCCGTGGAATTTGGTCATGCTGTAGCAGAACACATTAATGCTTCTTGCAGATCTCAGCTTTGTCTATCTAGTGAAGTACCTTATTGTTGGTGTTTAACCCTAGTCAGCAACTAAGTAGCCATGCAGCTGCTCGCTCACTTTCGCCTCCCTTCTCCCTGCTGTGGGGAGGAGAATCAGAAAAAAAACCAAACCAAACATCCTCATGGATTGAGGTAAGAACAGGTTAATAACTGAAACAAAATAAAACAGAATAGTACTAATTATGACAATTATAATAATGAGAAGGGGAGTAGAGGTGGGGGAAGAGAGAGAGAGAACCTGTTAGTCCCCTGAAGTCTCAGGAAATGGTTCTGCTGCTAAAGAGACAAGAATTAAGAAAACCCTCCAATATCCCACCCAAACCCCCCATAAATAACGCTAACAATACAAAAGAGAAGCCTAAACTCAACAACCACCTGACCCTGCGGCAGAGGCCTACACCAAACCCATTACCCTGTAATAAGGTTAAAGATTGGACCCAACTGCCAATCCTCCCTAAACAAAACACAAAGACAAGAAAAGTACCATCTATGTCATAATGGTTCCTACTTCTCTCCAAGGCCTGCCCTGATAAACTGTTGTTAAATCTCAAATACAGGACCCCCCCATAAACCATTAGCTTTCCTATATTATTTGTCCCAATAGGAATAAACTCCTGTTTATTCCAAGTGGAATAAAACTGAAGAGAAGCAGGTGTTGCACAATACATTGGTGCACAACACGGATGCCTGACCTGTCCCCCAGCAGTGATCAGCCGCCCCCAAATTATCCCCCCTGATTCATATACTGGGCATGAGCTTCAGTGATATGGTATTCTTTTAGCCAGTTTGGGTCAGCTGTCCTGGCTATGCTCCCTCTCAGCTTTTGTGCATTTCCTCACTGGCAGAACATAGGAAACAAAAATCCTCAATTTAGACTAACACTACTTTGCAACAACTAAAACATCAGTGAGTTATCGACATTATATTTTTGTTCTAAATCCAGAACACAGCCCTGTACCAGCTACTAAGAAGAAAATTAACTCTTATCCCAGGTGAAACCAGGATACATATAAGGACTCATAACAAGTAACAAACATGCTTCTTTGCTTTTAAAAAAATCTCTTTGCAGTCTCCTGAGCTCACATGTTGTTAAGATATTTACCTAGGATGACTGAGTTCTTCAACAATGGGAGTGCTTTTAAAGTAACTTATACACAAGTTTACATTTGTAGAAATGAAAATTTTACCTGTCTTAAAGAATGAGTCATTGTTGTCTCTAGAATGTGTAGAACAACGAGCTGTCATGGAATCATAGAAATTGTTTGGATAGAACCTCTGGAGGTCTTGTGCTCAGTATGAACAGCCAAGCCACATTTTTATTGCCCTTGCCCCATCAAAATTGTGATTCCATTTTGGATAGTTTTGAGTTGCTACTAGGTAACATTTTAGCTTCCTCTTTGCCAGATTGACTGAGTTTAACTCCCACAGTCTATCTTCTTTGTGCATTTGCTGGGGCACCTGACCATCTTGGTGCTCTGTATTAGACCCTCTCTAATTTTTCAACATTACTCTTTAGCTGGAGATCCAAAACTGAGCAGACTGTTCCAGGTGCAGAGTCACAAGTGCAGAGTAGGAAGGAACAGTACCTTGCCTGGATGTTTTGCTTTCCTTCTTATTTTGCTTAGTCCTCAGGCTTCCTGAGTTCTCTGTGTTGAAGCCCTGACATTCATCATATTAGCTACTCTCTGTAATGTAATGCTCTCTGCAAATATTTTTTTACCATTCAGGGTGCTGATTTAAGAAAAAAACCCAAACAAACTCAAATGAAAAAATCACAAAGCAACTTAAAATCAACCATTTGGGCCCCAATAGTAACCTCTTTGGTATTCTGGTCTTTACAAGCTGCTAAGTGAATGTTGACTCATTTATTGCTACTTTTTCATCTAGGCAGAAGATTTTTAACCTAACAGTTTACTCTTCCACTCTGTGCTTCTCAGCTTCCAGACGAAGCTGTGTGAGATGGTACCAAAAAACTTCACTGAGATTTGGTTCCATGAAATCCATAGGTTTTCCCTTAGCTACCTAAGTAATCATATCATTAAAGTAGGCAGTCAGATTGGTAATTTGACCTTGGTAAAACAATGTTGGCTGTTTCTGTTACTTTATTGTCCATCTTGTGTTTGAAGATTGGCTCCAGGAGGGCATGCTTCATGTGAGCTTTTTTGATACTTTCTAGTTCAGGTTATCTGGCCTGTTCTGTGGGTCTTTTCTCTTCACCTTTTTTAGGGATTGGCCTTTTTTGAAACCTTAGGACCTCTCAAACACCTCAACTGTTAGAATTTTTGGTAGCTGTTAGCAATCTCATAGTCACATTGGCCAACCTTTTCAGCTACCATAGGTGAATGCCTTCTAGCCCCAAGTGTCTGAACATAGCTATGCGAAGTATTCCAAAACTGTTGGTCCCATAGTGTTATTTCCCTGCCTTTTCCCAAACCCTGTCAGTACCTGCAGTTATTTGGGAGCAAGCTATGGAGCAGGAAAAAAAGAGACATTTCTGTCTTTTCTGGGACACACTGGGCTGTTTTTACCCATCCACCAGAAGAATCTGGTTTTCCTGAACTTCCTTTCTCACTAACAATACTCATAGGATATTTCCTTGCTGTCATTTATGTTCAGCAAAACAAGTCTTCCTGAGTCTTGTGAGTGAGTGATGCTTTTATTCTCCTCCTTTGTTGCCTGTTTCTTACTTGTATGTTCTACTCTTGTCATCTTCTTGTAGAAAGAGAGCATCCTATCCCTAACTGTGTGGATAAGCATGTTTCAAATTACTGTGAAGAGCAGAGGGGAGGATGTTTTTAGGATTTGCTTTGTTAATGGAACTCTAAGTGGCATAGTGTTTCTATATGGCTTGTCTATAATTAAACAAATTGTGACAAAGTTAAAGGGATTCGGAAAAATATCCACAATAAACCTTCCTACTCCTATCAGTGTCCATGGGTTGGAAAGGATGTTTTAAGCAGCTTCTTAGACTTGTATTTCTAGTCAGTCATGAACATCATTTTACCTCTGCAGGCTTGGAGAAATCTGAACTTACTCTTTGAGCTGAATAGTATCAGTTATCATCAGACTTCAAAACATGGTAGTTGAGAAAAATTAATTACTGAGGAGGTTTCAGCTTTAAGTGGCAATGTATTAATGCCCCTTAGTAAAATCTAAATGTTCCTTCTTCAACTATTGAATTCTGTTTCAGGATCAATGGCTTCAGTAGTCAGTCTTTCCGAGAATAGAAATGTGTGATCTTAAAAGCCTAAGTCCTCCCTGTACACATGACTGTTATTTATCCATTAAAATAATGGAATACTTACTATTGATTTGTCTTTGTAGAACATAACAGTGGGCAGCTAGAACTTTGTTTTCCAAAGTGGACTTTGTGTTCCTCTTCTGACTATTGCCTACTCCCTGTCCATACCTGAAGCACCCATAGAACAAGCATACTTGGGATGTGAGAGCATTAGAGACTTTCATTAGACTGAATTGAAGCTCTTGAATTGGTTTGGTGCTATCTGCCAGTAACGGACAGCGAAGTCTTGGAACAGTTGATATTTTCTAGATAGTCAAAAAGCAGATCTGCCCAGCCAGAAATTGAACAGTGCTTCTAGGAGCCATGATATTTACATGGCCAGAAAATATATTATGTGGAAGAAAATTAGGAATGCTGAAAGTGTGCTGTTTCTCAAAAATGACTCTAACAACACAATTCCTTCGATCTTCTTTCCAGCAGAGAGGATATAAACAGAGATTTAAACATAACTTTACAGTCAACAGCCATCAGTAGTAGGTTTTTTTCCTTAACATAGATTTTTTGTTGAATTTTGCCTTCCTCAGTATCCTCTACTGCTTAAATCCCACTAGTGATACCTATATACCTTTCTGAATGAGGAAAAAAAAATCTACTTATTGAGTTGAAAATTTCTTTCATGCAGTATGAAAGATGGATATCCCTTGCAACCCTCAAGAGACAAGCTGTGAGAGAGTTCTAGTCTCAATTTTGCTAAGCAAAAGAAAAAAATAATTTTAGGATGATAGTTTGCTGTAATGAAGTTCTTAAATCTCCTGTAAATTGAGTTTGTTACACTGAGTAGGTATTCGTTGACACTTGTGGTCAGGCAACTAAAGTTTCTACTGATAAAAGTCTTATTGTTAGTAGTATGTTATTGGATGATTTGCAGTTACATATGCATTTCCCTTTGTGATACAAATAATTTTGAATAAGGACCTACCCCCACCCCCATAAGATAACTCAGTTTTATCTTTGACATGCTTCTACCATCTTTATTGTTGCTATGCTTTGCCTGTGTCTTGTACTGTTCTCAGTATACTTAAAGCATTGCAATTCCTAGACTTGTCTTCTGCACCAGACAGACTCTCTTAGGTCCATTTCTCAACTTCTAATGTTAAAAAGGACACATAACAAGTCCAGATATTTTGCTTTTTCATTCACTAAAATTGCTGGCAGGGACAGAAGAGAACTTCTGATTTGTGGAACGTTACCTTGGCAAGAACAGAGACAAGAATCACTGTTGGATGTTAGACTTTCAAGGGAGCTGTGAAGAGTCCAAAACAGCCTTTGCTATGTTCTCCGATTTGTTTAGATTGACTTTTTTTCTGAAATAACTGCAGTTTTTTCAGATGCTGTTTTCTTTTATGTAATAGTCTTAAGTGGATCTTTTTATTCCAGAGATCTTTACAAGTAAAGCATTCTATTCCAGGATCATTTTCCTGTGCCTAGTGTTGCATCTTGATAACATGGGCAAAGCTCTAATTACAGATAGTAAATTAGTCTTCTCAACCTGCAAACTGTTCCAGAGACGTGACTAATTTTTTAATGGCAATGCTTCTAGAAGTCATACAACAGGGATATGAACCAGGCACAGTTAATGTTAGTATAGAGATTAGTATTTCTGTTCTGAATTGCCAAGCATACATGACATACCTTGTGCAGAATATCCCCTGGGTCACTGAGTCATATTTTAATATCACACCCTACTTCTTACATGCCGCAGTGGGTAAAGTCAGTTTTATAACTCCATATTTTCTTTTTTCTAATTACAAGGGTTATGGACTATTGTCTGTATCCTGTATTACTTACTTCATTAAAGTTTATTCTTTCTTGCTTGAAATTTGATAAGGAGTTGTCTAGAAGATAAAGCAACATTGAAAACATGAAGATTGAACATGAAAGTATGACGTTTCCTTTTGTAGCAGTTGTTGTTCTCCCTCTCCTTTACTTGTTCCCATACCAAATCCAACTCCCTGTTTGTGCCAGCACAGCAGCTTGTGGAGCAGCAGTGTAAGTTAGATTAGTGTATCCTTCATGATTTTTTTTGATGGTTTTGTGATTGTGTTTGACTTATCTGTTGTTTATAAAATTGCTGCAGAAATTGTTCCGTTGGCACAGCAAAAGGGACGGTCAAGGTGAGAGCAAGAGACAAGAATTTGACACTCTAAGCTGACATTTCTGCTAAAGTTACAAAGTGTACTCATGACTTTATTCTTTGGCTTTAAAAGCTGTTTCTTCAAACTAACAGACAAAAAAACCTGTCCTGGAAACCCTTAAGCTCCAAATTACTTCCTTCATCTGATCAAGTTTTAAAATGCTTACATTTCTACACTTATCCTGAGAGAAAAATATTAAGTTCTGTGGTACAGAATTTTCACATCAGTCTGGCATGTGCCTGACCATCCTGAATCCCTTAATCAGTGACTGGAATCTTCCTTGGTAATGCAGACATGAAAAGCATGTCAAGAAGGATGTCTCTTCCACCCTGCCAGATCAATACCTCAGCAAAGATGTTAGAATCTGCATTATCTAACATGAGGAGATAACCTCCTTGAAGGGAATTTTGTTCTCTAGTGTCTTTTGTTTCCTGCTTACCTCTCTATGTATTTGAGGAATATTCCTGGGATTATTGTGACCTAGCAATGCCTAGCTGCTCTAAATGGCCCTGAAAATACACTGGAAGTTCCAAGATACATCAAAATTACTTTGTGAATTGTGCTAAGAACTGATGCTTCATTATGTGATTTGGTACATGGTCTGTAGTGGCTGCTGCCTGTCTTGGTGTATAATGGATGTTTTTCCCCACTGGTCTCCTCCCTTTTGGTGGAACAGGTACAGTCACGACACCTCTAGGCTTATGTCAGTTAATCAGGATTGCTTACAACAGGTAGAAGTACAGTAGTAAAATATGTTTAAAACAAACTTATTTTGCTTATTCAGAACCTAAAACAGTTCTTGAAGGCTTCTTGTTTTCCCTTTGGGGAAACAGTCGTTTTTAAAAAATAGTAAATAAAAGTAAATAGAAAAGTCAGTAGCAAATGATATGGCTATATAATTAGCAGTTGGTCAATAGTACCAAACTTGGAAGTTGGACTGAGATTATTAGAAGTACTCAATTACCATTGAGAAGTTTATTTTAGAAAAATACCTTGTAAAACCTAGTCTTAATCTATGGTGCTTTGTCTCCCTCTTAGATCTGAAATACAGACAAGTGAAGTCTCTCATGAGATAATTCTTTTAATTTGAAAATCTCCACTGTGAAATAATGCCCACTAATCCATTAGTGATGGTGAATCCTGGGAACATGTGTGCTATGTAAGAAACTCACAAAGTGTGATGAACTTTGTTCATCTTTATAAAAGGCAGATCAGCTGCCCACCAAAGGAAATCATCTTTGAGCCGTAAATGGAAATTATATATATATATAAGCTGTTGGAGATGTATTCTGTTGAATAAAAGTGTAAGCAGTTGCTGAACATGCCTTGTGTGTAAGCTCTGGGTACTTGGTGATTCTTTCAAGGATATGTGTTCCACATAAATAAGCATGCTGGATCTGAGAGCTTTTTATCAGAAACAAGCGATTTTGAAGCAGAACAGAAGCTGTAATAAAAAATTGCAAATGAATTGAGTTTTGCCTTGTGGTTGATGCCAGAAATTTGTCTTCAACAGGTTTTGCACAAAATACTAAATACTTCGTCTTGATGTTTGAGAACATCTGCCAAAGAATAAGATCGCTGCCCACATGTGTTTCTCTCTGCATCCCATGGAAACTTTTTGATGTTAAGACATTTCCTTTCTACTCTTCTAAATTCACTTTTGAGATATGCCTTTTTAGTCTGATATTCTAGAAATTGTTCTAGCTGTTTGTTCAGCTAGTCATACCTGCCACCTTTCCTTCTTTCCACTCATGATGTAGCCCAGTGTTTCAAGTACAAATATATATTCTTCATGAGCTCTCTGATCCAGGGGATTTTTTTCAATCTGTTGCCTTGTTCAAAGAGTCCTTTGAGGAGAAAATATTTTGTTTTACTATGTTGTTTCCTTCCAGCATGTGTCTAATTTTCATCATTGCATTGTTTCCCTGAACCTCTGATCCCTAGAACTGAAAGGTGCTATCAGTTTGGTAGTACCTGTTCTATAAGAATGAGGGAAATGAAACATTTGCTCCTGAGTACTACCTAAAACACACATTTGGGTACCATTTTCTCTTCATTCCTTGGCCACGATAGGGGTTCACTGACTGACAGGTTTTTTGGGGCAGATGGTCTCAAGAGGAAGCTGAGATTATTTCTTCCCCCTTAAACCAGTTCAGAAGCAGGGTTGAGGGATATGACAGGTCAGTCTTATTTCCTATTTACTGTAATAATTTTTTATTTCTTTGCTCAGCTTCTTAATTATTCTACCTCCCTGTAATCTGTAGAAATTTTTTTGAGTAAGCAATACATACGTGGGCATCAGCTAAAATACGCATTTTTACTTTTTTGAGGTATTTGGTATGGTATGTATTCTCATTACTGAGACATGTAACATAGAACAGATTTTGGATGAGGAGGATATAGAATAATATTTTATTTCAAGCAGTTTTGAAAGAGATTAATGGGCCACAACCTACAAGACTACCACAAATTTTTCTATATGGTTTTGGGGGTTTTTTTGATGCTTTTGCATCATTTTGCCAAAGTGTGACAGCAGATACAAAACAAACTTGCTTTCATACTACATAGTCATATTATCTTCAGGTACCCAGATAATGCAATGTAAGAATTTGCAGGGTAGATGTGATCTGCTGTATTTCTACAGAAGCTTCATGGTTGCCACTGTAAGGATGTTACGTGACTGATAATGGGAAGTCTTCTTTCCTGGCAGCTTATCAATTGAGTCATTCATGATTATTAAAACAGAAGCTGCAATAAATATATCTACAACTTACCATATGGATTAATTGTGAAGGGTGAAGTTACCTATTTTTATGTCTGTGTTTCTACATGATTTTGAGTAGTGAGTGAAAAAGCTTTAGTTGCAGTTTGAAATAGCCAAAATCCTTTATTTGACTGTGGATCATTAAACTTGTCCCAGATTCTCTCTTGTAAAGTATTATTGTTATGGTTCTGTGTCTGTGTATATGTTTATGTGTACATGTATATTTATATTTAGGTTTTACTTGTTTGTTTTAAGTAAGCTGTAGGTGTGTCAGATGGGAGAATTTTGGCACTGAGAGAATTCTTGAAAATTGGTGCTGGTGCTAACCTGCATACTGTAAAATTTAAGATACCACTTAATCATGAAAATGTCTTTATCTCGTGTATAGGCTTTGTGTATGAAGAAAAGACATTCAAGAAATCATGATGATTCTTGTAGCTGTTAGGGATTAAGAAAGATACAGCATAGAGCTCCCTTTTTGCCTGCATAAAATGAAGTAATAAAGGAAGAACTGAAGGTCTTACCTGATGTCTATAAACAATAAGATGAACATATTGGTTATGTTTTGGGACTGTTTGACATTGCATTGGCCTTACTGCAATTGCTGATCTCTTAGGGAGTACTTACATGGGCAAACTGTGCAAGATTTTCAAGATGACAGAAGGAAACAATTCAATGGCTAGGTTCATTTCTTTTCCTTGAGAATCACTGTTGTGTGTTCTAAATTAACTCCATGAGTTTGGGGTTATAGTAGTGTATCTCAAACTTCTGGGTGTGCAGGAAATAATTTTTTTAAAGAAATCTGTTTAGATACATTTAACTAGAATTTGCCACTTCTCTTCCTTAAGCTTCTTATTTTCAATCTGTTGATTTATGCAAGTGTTTACCAAAAATGGAACTCCCTACAAATACTGCTGAACAGCTAAAAATGTTACAAGTGCAACTGTTGGTGAGACTCATTTTTAGAGATACTGTGATGCATTATTACATTGTGTTGTGCATGGCTTCTACTAATGTAGGTTTGGTGGGATTTTTTTAGCATTTCAGTTGTATTACAAAATCTGTAATTTTTTTGCAAGGAGAATTTCTTATTAAAATGTTTAAGGTATGGGGGGAAATTAATATTAGGGTTGTAAAGAAGCAGATCTTTAATTTTTATGTGGTGCATACTTCTGTCAAGCAAAAGATGGCTCTTTTAAGTATTTTCTTAGAAATATGATTGCATAGGCATCCAAAATAGATGATTTCTGGTAGGATAGCAAAGTCATAAACAGCTTTCTGCATACTGTTGTTCATTAGTTGGGGTTTGGTATCCTTTTTGTATATTTTTTATTAGTTTGTTTGTTTGTTTTCTTTTGTGCTCATACTTCACTGTGAAATGAAATATTCTTTAAGGACTTTATGTATAACAGTACAGGCTAACTCTTTTGAGCCCTGAATTCATGTCAAATTGTAGTACATAGTAAATATGCATAATATTTTATGTTAGAAAATCAGAAAATACAGAAATCATAATTAAATGAACTATTTTTGCAGCTCATGCAAAACTACTGTTGGTCATAATTTGATATTAAATAACAATATAAACTTGTCATATTTTATCAAATCTTACATCTTTCTACTTTACTTGTCCCAGTCCTTGTGGGACAAGTCGCTTAAGCACAATGGCAAGTGCTTAAGAAGACAGCAAACTTGAAAGGTTC
The DNA here is from genome assembly GCA_013399915.1 of Illadopsis cleaveri. Lineage (NCBI taxonomy): Eukaryota > Metazoa > Chordata > Aves > Passeriformes > Timaliidae > Illadopsis > Illadopsis cleaveri. The sequence continues at coordinate 845,948 of VXBB01010670.1, forward strand.
TAAACTTGAAAGGTTCTTTACTTCTTCACTAACGTGATTTTTTTTTAGGACATTAGCATATATGCCTCATATCAAGCCAAAATGACATGTTAGTTTTGAGGCTGTTACAAGGAAAAACTACTTTTGGATTGATTGTCCTTTTGATTAGTGGTTCCTGGCTGTGAGAGTTTGCACACTTATATCATGCTTCATTCCAATATATTTCCTTTGTATTTCCTTTTTCCTTTCCTATATTTCCAATATATTTCATTTGCTTATGAATTTTCTGTCTTCCTGAATATCTTATGCCTTGTTTTGCACTGAATGGGAAGCACTTAACATGCCAGTTATTCTATTTTTGTTCACATACAGTTTTATAAATTTGCTTTTCAATAACTATATCTTCCTACTAATTTGACATATTTTTGCTTCGATAACCTATGCATAGTTGTTAAGAAGGTTCTGAATAGAACTTGTTTATGCTGATGTTGCAACGAAATAGTTGCACTTGTCACTGGTAATTGCTTTGAATTTCTTTTCATTTATGAAATCAGCTATTTTATTTTGCATAACTGTATGTTCATTGCATTATTTGTAAAGAGTGCATACATTTGGGCTGATAAAAGGAGCCATTTAAATTAATGGAATTTAAAATTTTTAATGGAGAAGACAGTAAGTTATGCAGAAAAGGTTTAAATCCCTTCTGACACGGTAGCAGGAAAAATAATCTTTCAGTAGTCTTTTCTCCTGGTTGTCAAATTTGAAGCACATGTAATCGTTGAACAACTTGCATCCATTTACACAAAATTTGTATCATAAAATTGTATATATGAAAATTTAGTGTCTTGCTTCAGACTAATATGTCAGATTCCAAATACTATAATTTTTTTGATAAATACTGTATTCTTTAGTATCATCTTTATTAATATGAAGCACAAAAGTGCGTTTTTGATAGCATATAATTTGAATTGGAGGTGGCTTTTCACTTTGCTGCTATGAATGCATTAATCTAAAATGCGTAGTTTTCTTAGGATGTGTTAAAAAATGTCTATAGGTGTGTAAGGACACATTTAGGTTGTGCAATGAAATGTGGTGCAGAAGGTGGCAGATGAGGTAGGTCCAAGATAGCACAGGACATGGGAACAGTACACTGCATTAGGGTGGGTCTGTGCCTGAGGTAAGAAACCCTTTCCGGAGGAGATAATGGCTTGTGTTTGAAGAGATGTTGTCAAAGTCCTGCTGCATTTAAGAAATAGGCTGCATTAATTAGGAAATAGGCTGCATTAATTAGAGATTCTTTGTGTAAGACACCTTCTCTCTCTCCTAACTTTATGTATTTCTTTTTGGACCTTGAAATGTCTTGTAACTTTGATGTCATTTTTAATTTTGGTAAAGATACCTTTTCCTTGCTCTACATTAATGCTTATATTCATTAAAGAAAAAAGCCCCCAATCTGTATTTTATATTGTTTTTAAATTTAATTTTAATTAATTTGGAAAGGAAAATAGGAACTGAATGCTTATGAAGTTGTTTGGGAATTGGTTGTCAGCTTGAAATTGTGGAATATCTTTCAACCTTAAGTAAACCCTTCATATGATGAGTGACTACTTAAACTGCAAAAGAGGTAATTTAATAGGAGCCTTCCACAGTGATTTTTTTTTTATTTAGTTCATTCCCTTTCATATTTAGTGAATTTTATGAATTTATATGAATACCACAGTAATCGGTAAGTAAATGGCTTAAAGAACAATGAGGTAGCTGTGAAATACCCAAGAGAAAAGCTGGGATGTCTGTGTGGACAGCACATCTTGGCAGCTCTCTCTTGTAATCACACGCAGGGCCTGTTTCCTGTTTATGAGTGTGTTTCTACAGTCTATTTGCAATTTTTACTAGTGATAAATATCACGGGATGTCTTCAAGAATTAGAAAAAATGTAGGAGTCTCATTGTATGCGGAAGGTTTGCGAAGTACATTGTATATATAGTTATTTACAAATTTGTAGTGGTTAAATGGTCTTAACTGCCATCTGCCATTTAAAAATATTATATCAACATTATATATCAACATTATATTTTGAACTATTTTGGTTCAAGTAAAGAAGGTTTTTGATACGGGTACTGTGTACTGTAATCCTGTGCATCTATCCATGAGACTGTCTTACTAGTTTTAATAAAACTCTGCCTATAAAACCATCTTGAAAATATTTTCTTAGTATTCTGGGTTTGCAGGCTGTGTGTATATTTAGAAAGAGTTGTCTTTAATTAGTCTTGTCTGATTCACTTCGTGATACAATATACCAGTGAGTTTTTCCCAGCACAACTGTTTCCATGGAGATGAGTAGTGACAATACTCAGCGAATGAAATGTGAAATTCATGGTGAGTTTAAAAGGAGAACACTCACTTTTACATCTTGTTGATTGGCATGATTAATGGGAAACTGAAATCATGAATCTTAATGTCACTACTAAAACATTTGAATGATTGGTAGAGGGCCCTCATTCTTTCCTGACATTTGCCTTTTTTCATTCTTGCTAGTGTGACTAAAACCTGACCCACAGTACTCTGTGCAAATTTGTTGGCCCAGCAAGTGACTGGGTTATTGCACATGAAGCTTGTATTGATACTGTCACTGATTGACAGGAAAAGAAGCTGGGGAGCTAGGGAGAAAAACTAATAGGGGAAATTTTTTGTTGTTTAATAGAGGATATAGTCACCCTAGTTTTAATACTTGTAAGAAACAGGGGCAACCAGCCTCTTTTCTTCATGTTTATTCCAGTTAACCAGACTATGCACAGTTTTCAGGCCCTAGCTGTATGTCTAGCAATTTCTAAATTTCTAAATTAGCAGTTTCTAAAACCTGAAGTTAGTCCATGTTACTCAGAATACGAGAATTGGTTTCTAAATATCATACTTCTATTTTCACCTACTAGTCAAGATCTTTCACACCATATCAGAAGTTATTTTTGCAAGCTGGACTGTACAGCTGGGCCATTTCACCAGTCTGTAGATAAATGCTCATAACTATTTTTAGGAGGAGTATTTTTTAAAAGAGTATATTTATATCCATTTTTTCTGTGGAGGAAGAGTATAGCAGAGGTGGAATGCAAAACAAATAAGGAGGATTTGTATTTCCAGCACTATGGGACTGGTGCTCCCAGGAGAACAGTTGTCGATTTCCACCGATGATTGTCCACAGCACATACATGTAGTCCAGTACATGTTTCTTAAGTAAGCTTGGCATTTGTACAGATTTGAAGGACAAACTGTTGTTTCAGTCTGTCTGCTGTATGGATAATTCATTGCACTCATGTTGGTTTCACCTTGCTCGCTTAGAGGTTTAGGATGCTCTTGTAGACCTTGTGATTCAGTTCCTGGTAATTTTTGCCGCAGGATGTTAAATCTGCCACCTTGAGACATCATGAGACAAATGCATGTAACAAATGCATGTTAACTGAGTGCAGTTAAACACAGGTGCCACTTGTTCAGGACGTCCTTAAAGCAGAAGATTGGGAAACTGGGAGTGTGGTCTTGGAAGCATTAAGATGTAGTGGGTAGACAGGCTGAGGTATGGATGATGACGTAGCGATGTCAAGATGTTTGATCCACCCTGCCAAACAGGGAACATTCCTGTTCCCTGTTTCCTGACTACCGCAGCAGGTTTCACAACATGTGGACCATGGTTTGGTTTGTCAGATTGAGGTTGTGGCAGACCCATCCAGCATATTCCCAGGCAGCAGTGATCATGTAATCTACATACCTGGATACAGCTTTTACAGTTTTCTGACCCTCTATTTCACTTCTTACATCTTTGTTTCTCTAACCCAGGCTTCTTCCAAAACAATTCACCCCTAATTACTTTCCCCTCAATAGCTTAGTCACGTGGGTGCCCAAATTGGTATTTCTGATCATGTTGCCACGGGAAGCTCACGTTTATATGGTACTATTTAAGGTAGCAACAGTTTCCTGTGTCCTGCTCATTTATCTTTAGCTCAGGCTTGGACCTGGTTGGAGGCACGGCCATTTTCTTGCAGCCCTAGCAGGAGGTGCAGGAATACCCTTGGAAAGGTCAGAGTGGTTTTGGTGGTCACACTTTCCTAGGTGTTTGTTATTGGTAAGGGGCTGTGGAGCCATGTAATCACACTGAATCACAGAGAAGCCTTTGCTCTGCCCACTTCAGCTCAGTTTTTCTTAGTAGAGAAAGATTTCTTAGTAAAGAAATCATGCTGTGATGGAGGCTGGAGGCTATTGTTGCATGAGTACTTTAATTCACTATGCTTCTGGGCCATTGCTCAACAGCCTTTTCTTGCAAGTCTTCCATTCTGTGTACTGCTACAGACACCCAGCTCAGCTCCCCGCAGGCATGTACACACTCCCTTTAGCTGCCTTGGAGCTCTCCTCCCCTACTGAGAAGGTCCTGCAGAGCTTGCCAGGCCCAATTCCTATTGGGGAGGCTGGAACTGAGCAAAAGTGCAGCCACCAAGACACAGTAAGAACAGAACCTTCTTGGTTGTGCAGTATTTTAAATAAAATATACCGTGTAGAGAGTTGGCGTAAACGATGATCAAAGAAAATAATTTAAAGAATATGTGTAGTTGCAAGAGTTAAGGACGGGATGGTAATAGAAATGTTTCCACTGTACCCCATAATTCAATGTTTTATTCAGAACTCCAGACTGCCGGTGAATGTGCCTTCCAGATATGCTCTCTCTTTCTCCTTATTTTTATGTACTTCGTTGGGAAAAGTGCAGGAAGGCAGACTTCTCAATCATATATAGCGACAGTAAAATAGAAGGTAAAATAGAAGAGGATTCTAGTAAGAATAATGATAATTCAGATAATAAGTATCACTAGTAAATGGCATTTCATCATTTTGTCTTGAGAAATGCATGGTATGGTTGCTTTATTTCAGGAAGACTGGTGAGTAAGGCTATTCAGGTATTTGTGGGGGGATGATGATAGCCAAAATAGGAACTGACTTCTAGTCCTAGTGCAAGCTGATTTTTAAAGAAGAAAAAAATCTATCGTTTGGCTGTATAATTTGCCTCCATGCCTAGGCTCACAAATGGCGCACAAATTCTAAAAATTCTTTCAGGATTTAGAAAGCAAGCCTATTGGTTTGCAGACTTGTACAATTTAGCAGGTATGCTTTTGTGCTTCAAGTGCAAATTTGCCATCATAGAGTGTTCATTTGTGAAATAAGCTGTTTTGATTCTTTACAAAGTGCATTGGAATTTAGGCACTTTTCTTTTGGGAGGATTTTCACCAAAGCTGTTGGTCAGTGAAGTCAGCAGATTGTATCACAAGGAGCCGGTAGCAGAAATAATAGTGTTTCAAAAAAATGCAGTCTTAACTAGTGGTTCTATTATCGGGGACAATTTAGTATACTGTTTTACAACAAACAACACTGTCCTTTTGTATTTTATTGTTTTGATTTGGTTTTTTTATTAATGAATTTTGGTAAAATATCATTACCATTAAGAGAGAAGGAAATTCCTCATGTTTTCTTTTTTTTCCCTAGTCAAAATTGACATTTGGAACACAGTTCAATGTTTCACTGAGAATTGTAACAGTTCTAGTATCCATTAACTGCAGCACTGTTTTATGGTGACATTTAAGGAGGGAACAACAGTGGAGATCAAAGGGATTCTTTGTTTATTTATTTTGAGTCTTATCAGCAACTCTAGAAAGCTTTTTGTGGTATTTGCTAATAAATTGGTTTTGTAGTGGAGAGAACAATTGATACTTTAGTGCCGTGAACTGTGAATTCTGAGTAATAAGTTTACAGGCACCGGTGTTAAGTTACCAACATCTCATGAAAAGAATAATGATGAAGTAAATATTGCTGTTCTGCATATTATGTAAACAGTGTTTATGCCTCATTAAAGTTTATGATCTCTGTTGTAATGTATTATTCCATTATTAACAGCTTACAAAAGTTAAGGAATAATTATATTCTCATTTGTTTTGACTCCCCTCATGCCTAGACCGAATTTGCAGACAGTGGGGAGATGATGTGTGTGTATGTTTTTATTCATTACTAAAATAGTTTGGTTTTAAGTCCTTAAGTGCCCCATCTGGATAGTTGTGGAATTGAAGTGGGTCTTGCTGTGCTAGATTGAAATGAAAAGATAACCTCATAAATGTATATGCAGCTCAGAATCCAGCAATGTGTGGGATGCTTGCATGCTTGCCTGCTGCAGATCTGAGAATGCTGATAGCAATTTGTTTGTTGCAATGAACAGTTGCACAGTAATGAGTGAGCTGTGTGACTCAAAAAAATACCTCAAATCTTTGCTTGGCTGCTAAGATGTGATGAATTTCCAGAACATCTCAAAGAACTGCAAGATGCTTGTTTCAGTCCAGGAAGTGGATGACAGTTCCCAAACTGAGAGGAAATCTACAAGAAAGATCTCATCCCCTCAAAGGCACAGGCTATGAGTTTGTTTTCAAGTCTTTTGCTTTTAATACATTTTATCCAGCAGATCTGAGTTTCCTTATTTCAAAGCTTCCTTGCTATAGTTTTATTTGCTTTGAAAAAGAAAGCTGTAGAGATGCAGACCCCTTGCTATGGTTTTGTTGCTCTCATTTTAAGGGGAAGATCTTTAAGTTATATCTCGAAGCATTGACTGACTTGTCATTTCAGTTTAGAGGGGTTTTTTATCAGATTCTTTAGAGTAACAAATGTGGAAAGTCACAAATTGTGTATTCCTGTCTGTTTTTAAAGTGGATTTAATCTCAGCTTGATTCCAAGTCTAGTCACTGTCCAAGTTTTTTGCATGTGTTTTCAGTGAGCATTGTATGTCTCCTTATTGTGTATCTTAGCTGTAGCTCATTGCCTTTCTTTGGATGTTGTGGTAGCTGTCATGTTGAACAGCTGCCTCTCTCAAATGATGTTCTGTTCGGGGCCTGGAACAAAACTCCAGTATGCATTTGTTGTGTAACTTAGTTGCTAAAAATCACAGCAGAGAAGATCCATCTTGCATTTGCTGAACAGATTTTTGGTTGAGTTTTGGTTTTGTGAGGGGTTTTTGGGGGGGGGGGAGGTTTACACCCTATTGGGAGTGTAGTGTTAACCATTGTAAGAACATAAACATTTTCTGTTTAGCATTTGTACTGAGAAGTTTCCTAATTAGTCATCTTGCTGTTTTTGAAGAAGAAATCTTCAAAATTTCACTGCAGGGAAAGGAATCTCTGTTGCAGCAGCAGATGCTCTGCCTTGTTAGTAAAGGCAGGAGTCTTTCTTATGCATTTAGTAGCTCTTGATGGAAAAAGCAGTCTTTGTAAAACACTTAAACCAGAAACAAAATATTCCCAAATGTACTGTTCCACTTCTTTAGGTGAAAGAGGAATGTGCTTAATTCCTTTAGCTTTTTAACTAGTCAAAAATCAGTTATCCTGAAAAATTTCACAAACAGTTTGCTTAGGCATTGCAAATTCTGAAAGCAATTCTGCATACAATTAGCTTGAAAATGCTGTTCTTTATTCTGTGAAATTTTCACCCCTTTCTTGTCCATGAGCTCTCTGTATCTTGTGATAATTTTCTGCTTTGTGAACTGTTGCCTTTCATTTGCTTTCTTTTGTAACTCTTCTTAAAATCCCTGGGTGATTTATTGTTGTCTTTTACTTCTTGTATTTTTAAATTTTTGTTTTGTTTTGTTGTTTGTTTGTTTGGTTGGGGTTTTGTTTGTTTTTGTTTTCTTCTTCACAAGGTCTGGTCTTAGACAATGACAGGGAGGATTTTCATATAAATATCTGTAACTATTATCTTGATACTTCCAGTTCTTAAAATACTTCACTAGTGGTGAACTGACTCATTTGTCTAAACTAAACCCAGTGTCTGCAATATCTTCGTGGCTGTCTCATCGTCATTTTAAACACATTCTTAAGGTCTTGACAGGTGAGAGGCTAGATAATTTTAATTAATATGTTACTGTTGCTAGGCCTGACTGATGGCCAGTTTCACTAGCATTTTTACAAAAATCACAAGTTACTTAATCAGAAATCAAAATCAAAGCAGACTATTTCTAGATAATTATTACACTTTTCATAATATCTAGACAAAGAGATAATCATACTTTCAAAAGTGTTATGTTGAGGAAAACAAACATTTTTGAAACATCACTGTATAAGCAAAATCATCTCTTGTACATATTTTTTCATAGTAAAGTTGAGGTTCATACCTCCTTCTGTTTTAATTTATTCTGATACTTCTCTGATACTGCTTCTTATGTTGTTTGTGCCACCTTACTGGTTTTTACTACTCAACTGTCGGATTCTCTCTTAAGCACTTGTAATATATTTTGTCTTTTGAGAAGTTATGCATAGAAAGAAAATCTAGTCACTGCACTGGCTTTTTAAAATACCTCCTCAAAATTTGCTTAAATATCTGAATCTCAGAATACTGCTTTGGTTTAAGTGAAAACTCCTGATTTTGTTGGGTGATGTCAAATACTTCCTCTAGTTTTTTTTCTGACTTTACAATTCAAACAGGATATTTTTGGCTTTATTTTCCCTGTCTCTGTAAGCTAGCATTTCTTACTGGATGGAGATAGATATTGGAAGGACTGAGAAAAATGTTAATGCCTTTGAAATATTGTATGGAGTGGACTGGTTTCCTTCTGGGGAACAAAGAGGTTTCATATCGTGTGTTTGTTTCATATGCTTGCTTTAGCATTGCTGCTTGGAAGCGATATGGTGAAGTTGATTATAAAATGTGTGGACTGAACGTAAGCTTGTGTCAGAGTTTGTTCACCTAGTGGTTTCTCACGTGCAGTTCTTGCCTTAATAATGCTGTTAGCAAGAGTAAATTCACAGTGTAGATAAGTCAAAGGAGGAAGCGTTTTAAGACATGCTGCTTCATCTGTGATGCATGTTGATTTGCCTTGAAATTTTCAGTAGGAACCCTAACCATGGTGCCTAGCCCACTACATATCTGGAGTCTCATGAAGTTTCTGCTTTTTCATATCATGGGTTTTGAGGATTAATTATCCTCTAGTTTTCCTAGAAGACAGTCTTCCTCCTGATGCATTTGATCTCTATATTTTTAGAATTTGTGAAGCATATTTGGAACCCCTAGGTGAGAATTTCCTCTCTTACATCACAGAAGATACAAGTTTTATTTTAAATAAATCAATAAAATGAATTGTAATTTCTAGTGTTTAAATAATTATTCTTTTAGTTCAGCATTAAAAACCATGCATACTAATTATGTTCTCCTGGCTCCTTTGGACTATAATCATTTTGTTACAGACTGCCAATTTGCTATACTGTTTCCTGATGATTTTTCAGTGATGCAGGAAAGCGACCTCGCTGCTACTTCTAGTGCTAGAGCCCCAGCTTTAAGAATGGGTTCTGCAACCCCTTCTGAAAATTATATGATTGTTCATAGAGCATTAAATTTTAAAAAACTTTCTGCTCAAGAATATTAATCATTACTAGCTCCATAGTTGTTGGGGAGTTTTTGGGGTTTTTTTGATGTCCAGTGTTTTTCATAATTGCCTATTAAAGAGTTCCTTGCATCAGCATTGTGGAAAGCATGTGCAGATGAAGACACTCCTGGCGTGACTGGCCATGGTGAAGGCCAGCTAGGCAAGATACAGATCCCTGAATTGCAGCGGATCCTGACGTGCTCTGCTCTAACTCGGATGTTATGGGACTGTGCCCTGTGTGAAAGGTCATTGCCCTGCCCAGTTTTTAATGCAAGAAGTAGGGACCATCAAATAAAAGGAGATTTTAGCATGCTCATACTCAAACAAATGGAGATGGTTCTTGGCATATAGCACAGAATGTAGCTTCTTGCAGTATGATGTTGTGGATACTAAGTGTTTTATGTTTACGAACTTGATGAAAGGAACATTCACTGGAGAAAATAAGGATTAATACTTTTTCAGGTCTTTGGGGGCATCCTGATTGCATCCAGATTGGCAGGATTGCATCCTGACATAGTGTTCCTTAGCAGTATCACTGCATGCTGGGCTTAATATTACTGAGATGTCTACTGGTTGCCACTCTAAGAGAGCCTGAGCTCAATAAACATTTGTCTAACGCAGCACAATTGTTTTTTTGTTCTTAATGTAAGGTCACTTAAATACATGGGGAACAGCAGTGGCACTCATGTTAGAGAATGCTCTTGATCTGATGTTAAAGAAGAAAACAATTACTGCTATCATTATCATAGTATTCTCAGTACACTTCATTTGGTTTTGGTTTCCCCCCGTGCATCTCGTAGGTAATGATACTTCATTCTGTTCAGTTAGAACACTGTGAGAGCAAACCAAGAGATCACATGCAGCATAAGCTAGGGAGCCACTTCACATTCTTCCTGATCACTTATGAGGATTTTTTTTTCAATGCTTTTTCCCACAAGGTTTTCTGTGCATGCAGTGTTAAAAATATGACAATTTTAAATTCAAAAGTAAACCATTATTGTTTTGTGTCTGGAATAACAAGGTACAAGAACAAGGCATAAATGAGGAAGCACTTGTTTCAAGATAACTGGTCTCCATCAGAAGTAAGTAATTTGTATGCTTTTGCTGTGCTCCCACAAATAATGTCTGGTTTACAATGGCCAAACATTTGAAAAGCAAGAACAAGCTGTAATAAAAAAGGATGAATGTGAAAAGGAGAAATTAAAATTTTCATCCAACTTGCAGGTTAAGATGCAGTTCTGTTTGAAGTGAAACTTGAATCTTCTTGAAATATGCTCTCGACAATGCAGTTTTTCATTTGAAATCCATCTTTCACTTTTTCTGCTTTGCCCTTTAAGGCTTGACCTACCCAGGAGAAACAGTTGCATGTAGCTGATGTGCTATTTTTGTAAACTTAAACTTGGAAAGAAATTTGCTATCTAACTCTGCTTGGGTGATTCAAGAGTGGGATCACACCCTAAATCTAGTAGTTTAAGGTAGCTAAAACTGAATTTGACATAAAACTGTGGTTAGATCAGCGGAAAGCTCATTATAATTATACAGATTTAGTAAAAAGTATGTCCAATTTGTAAAAAATCAATAAAATAGTTAATAGTTGGTTACTGACAAGACAGTATTTTTCCTTTTGTTTTAAAAGTAATTTATCAACCTGTCAATATCTCTCTGCAGCGCACATATCCCTTTCCAATTTTCACAAATTAAAGGTGGGAGAGGGGGAGACACTACTTACTAGTAAAATCTTGCATTCCTTCCATCTAGAAGGCTTTATGTGTTGTTCATTATGATCTACCTGTCTGATAGCAGTAGGCTATTTTGAGGAATGAAGTTAATTTTGTTTCCTTACACATAATTTTGCTATTCCTGAGGCAAATGTCAGCTGCTTTATCGAAACTCACATTCTCATTTCTTTTCCTGTTTCTTACATTGACTGGATTGGCTGAGTTTGAAATTGGTTTAATCAATTATTTGCATTTATGATGTACTCTAGAAGAGTATGAAAATTTTTGAGTCTGTGTGGTTTTTTTATATTTGGATTTTTTTATGTAACCCACTTCCAACCATTCAGTAAATTACAAAAATATAATACTGTCATTCAGCTTCAATAAGTACTTCTTAGTGACCTTAGTGATTTCTCTGTAGTCATGGTAAATTTTGGAACAATGAAATTTTGCTAGGGGCTTGATTATTGGTTTTGTCTTTCATATTGAAAAGACTGGAAGCTAGGAAGATGGGATGGTGTTGGTGAGGCAGAGCCTTGTGCTAGAACAGATAGGAAAGTCCCTCCTGTTGAAGAACTGTTCAAGAAAAAAATCAAATACTATATAGAGGACTTAATTTTATTGTAGACTCTTTCTTCCCTCGATAAATAAATAAATAAGTAAAACTCTGAATATGTAATAAATAACATATAATAAATAACTAAAAGTGTGAACTGTGTACTGTGAACCCTTTGCAAACAAATCCTCCATTATTCTGCAGTACTCCTATTGTGTAAGAACCATCAAAAGGCAATGGCTTTCTGTTTCTTTTAGTCAGCAAACACAGCGTACACACAGTGTGGCTGCCTCCGCTCCCATCCTTGTTCAGTGTAAAAAGTATTGATGAGGAGGTGGTGGTGGAGTCATCTACTATTTTTTTTTTAACCTGACAATCTGCAGAGATAATGCAGTCTGGTCTTGCCATTTCCTTACCTGTGTTACATATTTAAAACTGTTGGGGTGATATTTTTTCCCTGATTGTTCACAGCACGTTTTTTTACATGATTTGAAAGAAAATTTGTCCAAGTCACCAAATGGGTTCATGTCTCTTTGACCTATCTCATAACTAGAAAGCTGTATTTCTTTCACCATACTGAGTGACAATCTCATATCTGATATGATACTTGATTCAGAGTTCCCCATGGTGTAAATTAAAATAGGGTGTAAGTATACAGGAAGTAAAAAACCCAGTATTTTCTCCTAACTGATGGTTTTCACTTAATAGGATGCAGTCATTTGTTTCTGTTTCACAGACTGAGGTGGGCAGTGTTATACATGTGCAGTGTATACAATGTGTTATACACTGCAGTGAGGGTTTGCTAACGAAGCCATTGCTCCATGGAAGCAAACTTATGCAAGGAAAATGGAAACAGCATCTTGCATTCAGGAATATTTACTTCTGGCAGGGCCATTGCTTTTTCATACCTCTTTTAGCTGAAGAACCTCTGCAAACCTTTTGGAATGACTTTGTGGTAGCGTTCCCTTGGAGAAAGTTATTGCCTATTTATACTTCTTCCTCTCTAAAGACTCTCCATTCTTAGCCATGTCCTTCAGAGAATTCTGATGTTGCCAAGAACTGTTTTTGTAGTAGCATGTGTGGTGTTTTGAAACTGATACCTTGCTTTTACAACTGACTTTATTAATTATCTGAAAACAGCTCCTTTTGAAGTGAACAGGATTTTTAAAAGGCAAGATGTTGTAGGTACTGGGTTCTTATGTGGTTGAAAAAATCTGTTTACCATCTCAAAGTGTCAGTTTTTCAATACCCATTGTGTTTTGGAATAACAGTTTGCAGGTGGGAAACGTTTTGAAATAATAACATAATTATGTTATTTTGAATGGTAGAGATTGATATTTGGGTTCTTCCATAATAATACCAAAATACTTGATAAAATTATGCTTTCTTAGCATTTTATTAATGCAGAGCACATATTCTACTTCAGAAGAATGTTTGCCTTTTACCCAGTGGAGATGTCCAAGCTGGCTGAGTTGTTATTCTCTAGTATTTTTGAAGACTCAGTAATTGGTCATAGCAAGTTTTGTATCTGAGACTGTTCAGAACTACTGAATAAGATTTCAAGTTCTCAGTGAATGTGCTTTTATGTGGACCTCTGATGTATTTATTTACTTTTAGTAAAGCATTTTGAAAGCATACAAACATTTAAAAGACATTTTGAACACTTTCTCCTTCTTTCAAAGGTGGATATTAATGTCTGTTAAATCATCTCAAGCCTATTTCTGCTTTACCAGTCAAAAGTTATGGGTTTTCCTGGTAATTGGCCCAAATTTAAATCCAATGATAACTGCATGTATTAATCCCACCTGGAGGTTGTATAAAGTGTGTCTTTTAATTTATGTGACATGCAAGATTTTATATGAAATACAAACATGAAATATATCAGATTTTAGGAATTGTATCATGCAAATACTTTGCACTGAATTTTGAATATTTCCCATAGTAGAAAGAAAATTGTTTTCTTTCAGTGCAAAGCCACTGTTTACTTATAGTTTCATCTAGTTGGATGTCAAGATATTTCTTAAAAGGTTCTGGCAGCTGTCATGACAGAAAGCACAAAAACACATAGGCTTTCAAAAAGTAATTATTCTTTCCAAAATGGTAGAGTCACTAAGTAATCCAGGAGAAGTGTTTTGAAACTGCTTTTTAAAAAAGCTGGTGGTCAGTAATCTTGGGGAAAAAAAAAAAAAGTGAGGGGTTTAATCGAAATAAAAAAGAAGACACACTTGTGTGTTTATCACAATCTGTCAAATCCTCAGCTGACATAGGGGTGCAAGTCTTACATAGGAAAGACTCGTTAGTGCCATGGATGGGAAACGTCTCAACATCTGACTCATTGTGCAAAGAAGGAGATTGGCTTTTAGATTAAGAACAGTCTTAAATCTTACCTTAGCTCTGAAATGTGAGCATCTTTCTAAAATGTCTGTTAATCGTTTTTTGTAACCCATGGGATTGGGGATGTTTTTATTTGGAATATTGCAAGTAAATGTTTTACTTTGATTTGTATTTAGGCTGTTTTCAGGCAGGGCAATATGTTTGGTTGTGGGAAATCCTCCCTCGGCAGTCCCTAAAACAAACCTACTGCACTGCTCTTGCAGTGCTTGCCTTTGCAGTAGTCCTGATCTCCAGGGATGTATGCATGAGATGAAAGTAGAGCTGCACTAAGTTGCTGGTGACAGTGATGGAGCTGATAAGGAGAGTTGTCTGTGGACAAACAGTCCTGCAGTTTCTCTCAGGAAAAGAGGGGAACTGTTAGAGATTTAGGCAGATAATAAGGAATATATTTTTACCTGTTTGTAAGAATAGTTTTAAATAATTTTATTTTAATATGAATATTTCTTTCAAGACATGGCTAAGTACTTAGAAAATTTTTACTCCAGGAAATGAATATTTCTAATAATCATTCTAAGAGATGTGTAGACATATGGGGAAAATAATAGTATGGTGATAGATAACAGGTGTTTAGCAAATGCTTTTAATTTAGTCTTTTGTTTTTCACTTTCCTATTCATTCAGCTGTCCATTGTAAACTTCAAACAGGTATTTTTGTACTTAGGCTACCCAGTCTTATTCTCATGCTTCTCCAAAAGTCATGTTAATTGATTTATAAAGCAGCATACAGTTCTAACTTATAATGTGTACTTGAATATTACATTTAAATTTTCATCAGGGCAAAATGACTATAATTTTTGCCATAGAAGATTTTACAAGCAGTATCTGTAAAAGCAAAATTATGGTCGATGCCAGAAATATATTTACCTAGAAGGATGTTAGTCAAAACCAGCAAGACTTCTTTGGATTTCTTTGTGTTTATAATCTCAAAAGATAATGCAAAGTATATTTTCTTAATAAGAGAAAAAACAAAATTATGCTATAAAACTTAATGTGCATCCACTTCTACCATGTATTACTGAATCTAGAAACCTTATTCAGCCTTTAATTATGCATTTAAAAGCTAAGTTGAATATTGTAGTTTTAAACCTCAGCACATGAAATTCAGTAAGAGTCTGTATTTAAAATGCCTGTCTCCTTAAGGTTGAACATCATGCAATTGCAATTTTTTTCCCTTCCTGGTGAACTTCATCAATGCTGTAAATGTGTAGCTATGCATTTTTTTATAACTTGATCATTTTTTTGTGAGCAATAAGCCTTCATCATTCACCAAGCACGATGTTAAAAAGAAACAAGTTTTGCTGGCAGGTTTTCTATAATTTTTCATCTCAGCACGTCAGTTTGTGTGAAAGTGGAATTTATTTATCATCTCTGATATAGGGAAGTATTACTCCTTTTCACAAATGGCAAACACAGAAGTGGAGATTTAAAGTTTGGTCAAAACCATATTGTTTTGTTTGCTTAGAGACTGCCTGGTTTTCTGAATTCTTCATATTAGTAATGTGTTTCATTTCTTCAGTGATTTCTTCTTGATGACTGTAGCTATTGGAAGGCCATGGGCATTTAGGAGTGGTTTACAGAGGGAGGCCCGTGTCAGACACTGCATGTGAAAGGACTTGGCCCAGTGATTCATAGCAAGTTGGTGGCAAGGATAGAAATAAATCTTCCAAGGAAGCAAATTCTTCTCTGATCCAGGAACGCTCTTCTGCACTATTTAAGTGATGTTGATTCACATTTAGAAACTTACTATTTTTGAGAAAAATGATGATGATGAAAGACACACATAAGATCCAAATGATTGCAGTCTGCAGCATAAGCATGTAAATTTTATCTCAGGTGTTTCTTTTGAAGTAGAGCAGAGAAAGGCTCTTTTTTACGCATTCAGTCTTGTAGGTAACTACTGGGGATTTTTAATAAGTTGGGCACATAGCCATATAACTACAAAATAATAAATTGTTATGCATGCCTTTAGCTAGAGGTGGAATTACCAGGCATTTTAATTTAACTAAAGGGTAGGAAAATTCAAGTATTAATGAAAGAATAATTCAAAATAGGGAGGCAAACAAAAAGTAGCATTAAATTCAGCATTGACAACTAGATTTCACTCAGAGTAAACTTTCCTTTTTTAGGTCAACTGGATTTTCTTTTTCCGGCAAAGTAAATCTAGATTTAATGTGGCTGATCTTCAGTGAGACAAGTAGTAATGGTAGTACATGGGAATTTAGTTAAATCTGTCAGGTTTAGACCACTGGTCTTTATCCTGCAGCTTCCCTTGCTGACAGTGTCTTTATATTTGTTAAGCACAAAACTTAAAGTTTGTATGTTTGTGTTTATAGGTTTATCTTGTTGTGTAGGAAGTACATGACATAAATAGAAGAGGCTGGAACATAGGGTGGATGTCCTTCTAGGCCTGTATAATGATGGTATTGTCTTTGGGACAATAATAGATGGAAAACACCATTGATATAGGGCAAAATATTGTGTAGAAGAGCATGAGTCTTCCTGGACTGACATAAAAGATTAAGGTGTTGCAATGCACAGTGCAGGTTAATGTACTTGATATCTAGAAAAATGTTGCAATAAATTTCTATCAACTGCAAATGGCAGAGAAGAAGAGTGAGTTTGAGAAGTAAGTGTTGATTGTGAGATAATTGTAGATTGTCAGTGTGATGTGACTAAGAAAAAATATACTAAAAAAATTAGGCTGTGGTAAGCCTTTTTTTTAAAGCCTTAAGAAATAGTCTCTGCTTCGGGTCAACACTGTTTATTTTGTCCCAGAGTCTTGGAAGGAAAAGAGCCCAACTCCAAGCCTAACATCAGACACTTGGCAATTACACTGAGCATGGTAATCAGGTCCTCCTGGATCAGTATTTCCAGATTCCTTTCCAGGATTTCTTTAGAAGATACTCACTATGGATCAGGAGTCTACATAAGCAAATGCCAGATCAATCTGTTTCAGGAATGAAATACAGAAGACTTAGGATAATTGGCCATTGAAATATCTTGTCTGGACTCTGGGTAGGTATCTCCACTGAAAGCCTTTGTCCTTCAGCAACCGTAAGACCTAGACTGAGGATGCAGGAGAAAATTTAAAATTTCTTTTTGATCTACATTTATCGCTGCTGAAACAATTGTTCCCTGTTTGTTCTGGGAAGAAAGCTGTGGATCGGATTCTTCAGACTAGTCAATGCATCCCTGCTGACGCATGAATTGAATTATGGGGCCAAATGTTTCAGATTGTATCAAAAAATGGTCAACAAGATGATAAAAATTGATATAGGACCAGAAATGACAGCTGAATCCAAGTCTTCCTGTGCAGAATAATTTATGTTGGATGCAGGAAAGATCATAGAATTACAGAATGATTTGTGTTGGATGGCTCTTTAAAGGCCATCTCGTTTCAACCTCCCAGTCTTGGCCAAGGCACCTGCCACTGAACCAGGTTGCTTAACGACCCCATCCAGCCTGGCCTTGAAAACCCTCAGGGATGGGGCATCCACAGCTTCTCTCTGCAACCTGTTCCAGAGCCTCACCATCCTTACAGTAAAGAATTTCTTCCTAATATCTAATCTAGACATACATTTGCAGTTTGAAGCCATTTCCCCATGTTCTTTCACTACATGCTCTTGTAAAAGGGCCCTCTCTGTGTCTCTTGTAGTCCCCTTTAAGTACTGGAAGGTGCTGTAAGATGTCCCCAGAGCCTTCTGTTCTCCAGACTGAAAAACCCCGACTCTCTCAGCCTATTTTCACAGGAGAGGTGCTCCAGCGCTCTGATCATCTTCATGGCCCTCCTCTGGACTCACTCCAGCAGGTCCATGTCCTTCCTATGCTGGGACCCCACAGCTGGGTGCAGTTCCAGGTGGGGTCTCAGCAGAGCAGAGGGGCAGAATCCCCTCCCTGGCCCTGCTGCCCACAGTGCTTTGGATGCAGCCCAGGACACGTCTGGATCTCTGGGCTGGGAGTGCCCATGGCTGGGTCATGTCCAGCCTCTTACCCCCCAGCACCCCCAAGACCTTCTCAGCAGGGCTGCTCTCCATGTGTTCTCCACCCAGCTGATGGTTTTCCAACCTGATGGTTTTCCAACCTCCCCTTTCTTGTAGGGAAACCGGCAGGGGAGTTGACAACATGATTGTGTGCTGTGCACTTTTTGACTGGGGTAGAAGAGGTTTTAAAGCACAATCAACTATTGTTTTCCCTTTTCTTATAGAATGATTTTGAGTGTCTTGGTAGCAACAGTGAAAAGTTTAAGCCCTCCCAAAAAATAAATGAATTTATTCCATGACATTACAAGGAAGTGAGGAGTACTCTCATCCACATTAAAGTTCTCTAACTGTTTCATTGTGAACCTCCAGGGGTTCAATTGAAATTTGACAATAAAAAGAATTTAACAATGGTGACTGTGCTTGAGTATGACAGGCTTTCCTGGATACTGCTTA
The DNA here is from genome assembly GCA_013399915.1 of Illadopsis cleaveri. Classification (NCBI taxonomy): domain Eukaryota; kingdom Metazoa; phylum Chordata; class Aves; order Passeriformes; family Timaliidae; genus Illadopsis; species Illadopsis cleaveri. The sequence goes on from VXBB01010670.1 coordinate 864,454, forward strand.
TATACTCTCAGATAGCTACCTAAAACATTAGAAATATATGTGATTTTTAAGACAACAGTTCTTGTAGTTAGTGGTGGTGTTGTGTTTGTCATTTGAAAAAGAGGTCATAATTTTACTCACTACACAGAATATCATATTTACATACCTGTTAGATTAGTGTTACAACATTTCTGTCAAATCCTATCAATTTCTTGGACAGACTGTTCTGGCAGTGGCAGCCCATTCTCCATTTATTAGATTTTTAAACTTACTAACAACCAGATAGACCTGATACAACCTGAGAGAATGCAAATAGAATTCTTCATCCTGGGACTCCTTGTCCTGGGAGCTATGATAAGCTAGTAATGCTGATAAATGTTGTGTTAGGGAAGAGTTAGATCACTAGGGTTTCTCGGAGATTGGAAAGGAAGGGTCCTGGCTGATGACCAGGCTGCCAGTGTTTTACCTTGATTAGCAATATTTAGCATGTTACTTGCTTAATGCTCTTCTGAAAACTTCACTTATGAGAGTGAGCTTTTTAATATTTCTGGGCATTATACACTTAGGTTAGAAGGAGAGCACAATGGCAGACAGATTCATCTATGCTTGATTTTCATGTGTTGCTTTTGAATCCCAGATCAGTGAATGAAGTTTGTAGTCCAAGAAAAAAAGAAGATCCATCCCCAGGCTGGAAACTGCTCATTTTGTGTTGCAGCATGGCAAAAGAATGACAGTACTAAGAGTTCTCATACAGTGTCCTGAGGTCAGTTTTGTCACATACAGTGTAAATCCCAAATAATTTTATGGGACAGTTTATGCTGTAATTATTTATTGTCTGTGTTGCAGCAGCACCTAGTGGTTCAAATTAAGATCAGAATTGAACTTCCATGGCACATGATCTCTGCTGGGAAAGCTTTCACTGAAGGTAGTTAGAAATAGGAGGATATGGGAAGCCAAGGCAGAGAACAGAAAGATGTCTTTTCAGCCACTACAGGAGAGCTGAGGTACAGCCAGCAAGAGACCTGAGTTTCCATAAAGAGTCTAATTTCTCTTTTATGTAGAAACATGCTTTTTCCTAGCATCAGCTCTTGTTATCTCATTGCCTTTGAAAAATGGATTTTTTTGGATATGGACATACCTGCCTACGTCTAATCTTGATTAGAAGTCTATAATTGTAACACTTTGGTCTGATTTGAACAAATACTGCAGCCCAGCTAACTGTTGTTAGATATCATCTTTTGAAATTTGGAGCATGGCATTAGGATTGTTCACTACATCCCAATGCATGATGCTTCTCTCACTTGGCTGCTCTAAAGGCTTCACAGCTATCTAGTGTACATTATATTCCAGCTGGATTGACCTCCTGAAAGGGGTTTGTAAAGAGAGATTAGTTGAAATTTTCAGGCATATGAAGGACAAGAAGGTTTTAAGGAGCAGTCAGCATGGTTTCACCAAGGGGTGAAATGCTTGACCAGTGATAAACTTCTGCGATTCAATGACTGGGTTGAAAACTGGTAGAACAGTCAGTGGCACAAAGTCTAGCTGGAGGCCACTGTATCCCAGGAGTCAATACTGGGTCCAGTCCTGTTTAGTATCTTCATTAAATACCTGGAGAATGGAGCAGGTTGTACCCTCAGCAAGTTTGCAGTAGACACAGAACTGGGAGGAATACCAAAGGGTTGTACTGCACACAGTGGGGCACACAGGAATGTCATGAAATTCAACGTGGGGTAGTGCAAAATCCTGCAGCTGGAGAGTAACAACCACAGGCAACTGGAAAGCAGCTTTGCAGAAAGGATGTGAAGGTCCTGGTAGACACCAAGATGAAATAAGCCAGCAGTGCACCCTTGTGACAAAGGAGAGGAGTGGTGCCTGGGCTGTACTGGGCAAAGTGTTGCAGCAGGTTGGGGGAGGTCATCCATCCCTTCTATTCGGCACTGGTGAGGCCACACTTGGTGTGCAGTTTCCACTTCTGGGCTCCCCAGTAGAAGGAACATGTAGAGAATCTGAAGTGGATCCAGTGGAGAGAGCCCCACAAAGCGTCACAAAGATGGTTACAGATCTTGAACACCTCTTTAGCAAAGAAGGGCTGAGAGCTGGGACTTTATAGCCTGAAGAAGAGATGGCTCAATTTTTATAAATATCTGAAGTAACTGTGGAAAGAAGTCCAAGCCTGACTTCTCACACCCCTGCCCAGTGATGGGACCAGAGACAACTGGCACAAACTAACACAGGAGGTTCCCTCTGAACATCAGGAAATACTTTTTTACTGTGAAGGACGCTGAGCGCCAGCACAGGTTGCCTGTGGAAGTTTTGGATTCTCCATCCTTTGAGAAAATCAAAAGGGGTCTGGACATGGTCCTGGGCTGTAGGTGGTCCAGCTTGAGGCAAGGGGAATGGGCCAGGTGATGTCCAGAGGTCCCTTCCAGCCCCAGACATTCTGTGATTCTATCATATAATATCTGTAATTCATTCAAACAGGAATTTGATATGACAACATTTTTAATACTATGGAGATCTCCACAGCTTTTAGAGATTTTTGGATCAGAGCCTTGATCTTACTCCTAAATATTTATTAAACAAAAAAAACCTACCAAAAAAAGTGTTAGCAGACTTTAGTCATGATTCATTGGCAACTAAGAAGGAAAAATTAAGGACAGAAACAAGGAGTCTATACTTGTGGCACAAACCTGGTATTCATGCAGTTCCCTTCTGCTAGTTTTCTGAGGGTCTTGGAACATTGTTTTGCTTTGTGAAAACCCAATGTGTTGCATCATTCACTATGTAGAATTATATAACAATGTTTGTACAACACTCAACCTATTAAATTTGAAAAATACAGTTTAGAAAAATAGGATACAAATTTGATTTGGATTTCCAGTCTCACAGCAAGGACTGCATTTTAAGCAGCACGTTCTCTGATGGATATCCTCAGTGAAGGAAACAGAATGGCCTTTCTGTTGAAATAACCATTTTTGTGTTGTTGAGGTATAAGGAACTACTATTTCAAGAATGTTGACAGAACCCAAATGATTTAAATTTATTATGCTACTAGGATTTTATTAAAGGGGTTACTTAGAAACTAAAAAGTGACAAAAGGTAAACTAGAACATGAAAGACAGTATATAACTATCACTTTCTGCTTATGCTTCTCTTGTCAAGCTTCCTACTTGCTTGTTTGTCAGCTTTTTTCAGACTAAGTTTTGCTTTCTGCTCTGCAGCATCAGTGCATGGCACAATCTAGAAGAATTCATCTGCTGGTTCTTCCCTTCCAGATGTCACCCTTTCAGCTTGTCACCTTCACAGCTTACAGGTCAATTTTCTTGTGATAGCAGTAGTAAAAGTAGATCTTTAGCTGGACTTGTTAATTTTGTTTTTCCTGACTTCTGTCAATTTGCCTTCCTGTCTGGGGCATGGGCCATCCTTTCTTGAATGTCTGGAAAATGCTAGCACATTGTGGGTACTACCATGTACACAAAAAAAAAAAAAAAAA
>VXBB01010670.1:867992-895015 GCA_013399915.1 Illadopsis cleaveri
AAAAAAAAATCTGTGGCAAGCAAAGGTTAAGAGGATGAACGAGATGAGTAACTGGAAGATGTGAACTTCATCAATTCTGTTAAACTGTAGCAACATTTTGTATTTTAAGGTCAGCAAGAAGCTCTCATTTTTACTTTCCTAATATAGCTCTCATAACTGTATTCTCTCTTCTGGGATGACTTCTAGTCATGTAATACGTATCTGAAATAATTTTCCCTTCTTGTTATTTCTTGGAAAATCATTGCCATGTATAATGAAGTAGTTTTTGTGAAAAGACAGACAGAGATGTATGCAGTAATACATTTATATGTCTTGCTTTTGCAGAAGTTTTTTCAAAATACTGCAAAGGCTCCTTATGTTTTTCAAGTTAGTTCTTTAGTGTAAATCAAAAATATAAATTGTGTCAAAGATTGGAAAGCTTGTGTTAATTTAATAAAAATCAAGTTTGTTTATTGCACTGTTTCACTGAGCACTCAGAAAACTGGATTGCTGGAATTCACAGTGATGTATATGAGCTTGTGAGTAAAGGACTTGCAGTAACAATTGTTTGCTGCTACCATTGAAACAAAAAAATGTTTTGAACATCTGTTGCTCTTGGATTTCCTTTCTCCATAATGCATATTTATTGCTCAAAGTTTCAGATGTATCTGCAGATATGGAGTATCCTAAAACAGGAACTGAAAAAGCTGTATGTTGGAGGAGGATTGTTTGGTTGGGATTTTTTTGTGATGTATTTCTGCATTGAATTTTCATTCTTACATGATCTTTATCTACCTGTTAAAAATTTTAAGAGTCTCATATGGAAGTGTCATTTTTAAATGATTATTTATTTTCTTTAAATCTGAGTTTTAAATTAAAATGTGAAATGATCAGCTATGTCATTGTGAACGAGCCTATGAGAAGCAGGCATGATTTTTAAAACCACTAAACAGTACACATAAAGTTAGCACATAAAATTTCCATTATTGGAAATAAATCCTATCTCCATTTCATATATGAATTCTGTAAACTGAACACTGCTTCTTGCTTTTTCTCCCACTTCTACAGAGAATTTGTGTCAGTCCTTACGAACACTCTGCTAGGAACAGCATCCATTTTTAATAATAAAGATATATTGCAAATATTGAAATTGGAAACAAATTTGTATTGCAAACAGTGTTTCAAATTGGTGTATTAGAAATATGTGCTTCCTGAACTGTATTAACAATAAAGCTGGAATAAATATTTCATTTTGAGCAGTAACCATGTTTTTCTTAGTTTGATTTGTAGTCTGCTTGTTTTTAACCCTTGCTGTCTGTTAACTTTAATAACTGTTACTCTTTTTACCTCTTAATTGCTTATCTGCTAGTCTTATTTTTTAGGACATGAGTATCACTAGTCAAAAGATTGTAGTTAATTGAAGTTTCTTATTGTTCTCTTTTCAAATACAAAATTGAGGTAGACAGCTATAAGCATATGAGTGTAAAGACTGAAGGCTATAAATACAAACATTTTCATTATGAAATGCTGAAACTAAACAGTGAAACTAAAACAAATTGCACATATACTTTCTTTGCATTCTAGGTGTTGTAGAGATATTGATTTCATTGTACTTTGGACATGATGCAATGTGGGCCAATATTCGGGTCTGATAAATTGCTTTCCTGATTGGTTAATTGTTGAGGCTTAATAGGAAAGATTCAAAACAGTAGTCTTACTGTAAGTGATACATATCACTTTAAATTAAATTAGCATAATAAGTTCATTAAATATTGGATTGATTTAGGGTTTTTTTTTTTCTGGCTGTGTTACTGTCCCAAATGTTGGACATCGATTATTTATACTCAGTGCAATAAAGTGTTGAAATACTAGAATATTCTTCTCTAACTGCCTAAGTCTGGAAATGTATACAGGGGGATCTATAAAGTTGGAATATTTCTTGTTAATGTTATGAAGGAAAAAAATGAATTTATAAAGCCCAAAGGGCTGAAACTCCACGAAAATGTAAGTATTTGCAATTAGCAAGCAAACAAAGGAGGATGAAGAGTGGCAGATGTGAATAATTAAGTGCTATGGGGCTGTATCACCGGCTTTGTGTGTGGCAGGATGCCTGCTGGGCTGTTGTGCTGTAGCTAATGCAAAGCATCCTGTCTCACCTGGGGGCACAAGCTGTGGCCTGGCAGGCACTCTGCAGCAGGCAGCTTTAGTGTCACAGTCAGGATTTTGACTGGTTATTTGGGGAGTGGGTCCAAATGTATTCATTTCTTTGCCCTCTTTATGAAGTCTCTTAGGCAAGAAAGTACGAGAAGAAGAAGCAATTGACGGTAGGTAGGTGGTAGACAAGGAAGGAATGGAATACTTGAAAGAGGCTCTTTCTTCTTTTTCAAAGCAAATGGGCAGGATTGACTTTACCTGCAGTATTTATTGGTAGTAGTTTTTGGCTAGCATTGCTGCATACCAATAACTTGCTTTCTACTACATTCAAGTTTTACCAGATGACTATCAATGCAGTCAGAATTCATTTTTCCTTATAATTTATCCATTATTCTGTTTTACATTTACACTTCACCTTAAATCAAGTTAACTTCTTCTGAACCAATCGTGTTATTTTAGTCATGCTTGAAGAAAAATGTTACTATTATTTCAGGCTCTGCCTGACTGCTCTAAAGTTGTTTTGTCATTTAGGATTTTTAGTTGAGGACAATATCTGCTGCATGGGTGGGACCAGGCCCAGCAGTCATGCACTAGTGTGACTGTGGATGTGTCCACTGATTGTTACCAAATGAGAGACTGGAAATATCTACCCCTTTTTTCCTGCCAAGTTCTAAGAAATAAAGACTGCAAAATTAGAAGAGAAGTATACTACAGAGTTGCAACATGTTAATTTCTAGAGCACTGGTGAATGTGCGCCTGTGTGAATGCTTAGTCCTTTTCTGAGTAATTATAAATATGACATATAATACCAGGTCTTGTGAGTAGTCTTACAGAGAGAGGAGAGCAGTTACCATTGGCTTTGGTAAGATAATTCATGTAAATTAAGATTTATAAATGTTGTCATTCATATACAAGTGAGAAAAAGAGCTCTGCTGTTATTTTAGGATGAGGCGCTTTAGAAGGGAGAGTTTTCTCTGCAAAAACAGCCTCTGGTGTTTGATTTACCCACTTTTTGTACTACTTTTTCCTGCCTCTCCTGTATCCCTATCTCTTCATATTGGTGGATTTTTTTAGAAACTTGCTTACTGCCTTCTTTTTATTTTTTTTATCCCATTACCAGTTTATAAGATATGTAACTATTCATTATTTTATGGAAAATTTTGTTCCAGTGTTTCTCATGACACAGGTTGTAATCATAGTTATGGCTGCAAATACCACTTCTGTCAGGTTTGAATGCACAGTGTTAGCATTAACAGCTTAATTTTTGAAGAGCCTGTATATCCTGAAACCTATCTTAATCTGAGATGTGTCCTTTACTTTTACAATTGTGGTTCTTCTGAAATTTATTTGTCTTTTGTGGTGTGTTCCATGTTTTTTGTAATAATTAAACAAAGGTGCTAATGTCTCCCTTCCATGACTATTTTAGAATTTTTTGCCATAGTGGTAGGTGTTTTGGATCTTCTGATAAGCATTATTAAGAAAATTGAATTTGTTTATAATCACCAATTTTCTCCTAGTTTCATAGGATTGAATAAACACATTGATTTCAGGTTTTAGCATATTTTTCAGATTACTTTCAAAATTTTGTTTACAGTTGATATTGAAAGTAGTTGTTTGCAACATGTGACTTTACAAGAAGAGTGCAGTGTCTGTTAGAATTTTGGCTGAAGTCTTACAGTGTAGGAGAAGGGAACACAGGTGCCATTGCCCCTAATATGGAACAGCTGTGTTAATTACCCACACCTCACCCCTGATGAGTCACAGCTATATCCAATAAAGATAAGTATGATAAAAGAGAGTGGCTTAGCTGCTGAGGGGAGGATGAGGAAGGAGGAGGAATCTTGAGGAAGAGGGCATGAGAGGATCATGAAGAAGGATCCTCGGCAGAGAGAATCACTGCTGTGAGGTCAGTCTGGGGCTGCAGTCAGAGCCTGTTGTTGTAACCTGCAGTCACAGTCTAGCCAGGTAAAAGCCTGCATTCAGAGTCTGCAAACCAATACATGCAGTCATAGTCAGCAGGAAATAACCAGCAGTCAGAGGCTGCGAGGGAAACCTACAGGAGGAGCTTGCTGCAGCCAGAGTCAATGAATAGTTGGAGTCAGGATGGCTCAGCTGTAAATAAACCAGGATCTTTTTCATGTTGTGATAAACAAGAAGTCTGTGTCTCGGCTCATTTCTACACTCTAATGAGAAGGCTACTGGAACATTGCAGTGCAGTCTTGGATTTATCCTTTTGTTGTTCCTAGTCTAGACATCTTGGCAGAATGTATACTTTTTGAATTGTTGGGTGACAACTTTAGCCCTGGATTTAATCAGCAGTTTTATATCATTGTAAGACTCTCTTTTAGCAAAACATAATTTTATTGTCATTTTTTTCATGGTTTTAAAAAACATTTTACTCAATACCTTATTATTTTAGAGTGATTATACTAAGTACTGTTTCCAACTTCATTATATTCATCATTAATTTTTTTTCATAATACAGGAAGATCTAGTTATTGATCTATTAAACTGTATAAACATATATAACTGTATATGTTTAATATACATATATTAAGTAAGGATTGTATTTAGCATAGCTAAAGTTGCATTCATAGCTGTATACAAATGGTAGCTCAGAAACTGTGAAGTGAATGCAGAGTGGAAAAAAAGGTAATGAAAATAAACCAGATGATGGGGGGCCATATAGCTCAGCTGTTTTTCTTTTTGTTCACTTTTGTATTAATTCTGCGCTATGGGAGGGAGGAAGAGTTCTGTTTGGATCTCACTAAGAAAGACTGGCCAATGAACAGCATGATACAATAGCCACATTAATAAGGAAGACTAAAAGAGAAACAGCAATTAAATCTTGAGTCCCTTCAGAGTTTTAAAACGTCTTGATCATGCAGCCTCAGATGGACTCCAGGTGGGTTTTTCCACAGCATGCTGTGCAGATGCTGTCTGTGGATAGGCTAGATTCCTCTTCCCTATTGCAGTGCCTTTTATTTTGTGTCACAAGCAGTCATTTTTCCTAAGAACCTGGCATGTCAGGTTCCTAAGAACCTTCCATCTCTGTCATGTCATCCACCAGTGCCACCTGGGGCATGCCAGCAGGTTCCCTGCAGTGCTGCTCATGCTGGCATATGGGCTTCTAAGTACAAGGCCTGATAGAGTGTGCATTGCCAGTTCAGGATCCCTAAACCCTCAAGCACAGTGTCTTCCACAGAGCTCCCAATACACTGCTTCCCTTGACATGGGCAGGAGGGTGATCTCTTCCGAGAGGGAGTAAGTACAGGAAAAAGACCTGGTCATAGCTTTCCAAGTGAAAATCTTGGTGCAGCTAGCCAGTTCTAATGCAGTTTGAGATTTTAATTTTGCAGTGGATTAGACATTTCTTGGTAAGAGGATGAAGAAGCTTTTGTTGGCCCTTCAGCAGTAGCTTTCCCTTGCTGCTACTCAGATACAGCTATGAACAGATGCAAAAGGCTTCAAGCCTGTCTGCCAGGTCTACGCATTATTTCTAACATTATACAGATTTAAACAAAACTCCGCAACTTTGGCAACTCAGTCCAAAACAAAGAGTACCAGGCCACTGACTGTGTGATGTTCCTCACTCTATTTTATCGCAGAGTCTCATCCACAGACCTGTCTGTAAACATGTAGCTTAAGGAGGGTTGTGCTCTTTTCACTACAGGTACATTGATCCACACGAGGAGTAACTGTATCCCATCTTATATTTTCTAAGCTGTTTTTGGGAACTTGCACTTCTGAAAGCTCTGGTGAATTTAAAGTCTTACTTTGACTACTACTGCTCTTCAAACAGTACAGAAGCAATATTTCAATCTGTGCAAAATCATGTATTAAAGGCATTTCTTAAAGCATAAGTATCAAATCCAAGGCACTTTTCTGGCATTTTTTTTCTGTTATGCAACAATTTTGGTGCTGTAGCAGTTTCAGTGTTTCCAGTTTTTTTCTTCTTTCTTTACCGCACATTTTTAGAAAACAGCTATTTCATTGTGGTAGAGAACAGATTAGAGAAAACCAGCAGCAGGCTAAAACAGTGAATAAAAGATGATGATATGAAAGCTGTCAGCACCAAAAACTTTTGGGAGCCTGCATCTGGAACAGAGGTGCTATTGGTTTAAATCTACATACAGAACTCGTTAAGCATTCAAGGTTGGAAGTATTCAAATTTCTTATTAGTGATTTCTATTTTTTTATCTCATGCTAATGTTGTTTAGCATAGCACACTGTTAGGCAAACTGCTGAGTCGTGGCTACCAGTGTGCCTTTTGTGGAATTCATTACTCTTCAGTTAAATAATAATATTGCATTAATAATGCCTGCAAAAGTTAGACATAAGCCCTTAAGAAAGTTTGCTTTAAAGCATTTTAATAATGCAGTGAAGGCTGTGAGAGTCAGTCATTCTTTTCAGTCTGTACAAATCTTCAAAAAAAAAAAAGGCTCATCAACAACTTGAAGATGCAGGCAGAATGAGCTCAGCATACCTAGCTTCTCACCTGAAGTTTAGAGATGATGTGTATGGTTGATAACTGTTCCCTTTGCCACAGTGAAGTGTGTACAGCAAGGATAAAATCTCTTTGCACACACAGGCTTGTCTCAGGTGCTTATCCAAGACTGTGAACCAGAATCTCAGATGTGAGCTGCAGAGATTAATATCTGGATTCTATGTCTATGTTGGAAGGGGTTTTGTTTTGTTTATTTGGTTTTGGTTTTGTTTTTGTGTTTTGTTTTGGGTTTTTTTTGTAATGTAGGGTTAATACAAGGAAGAAAGTAATCTTAAGAAATCCTTAAAACTGCATAATATCTGGAGGGGAATGAAAGGAAATGTGGATTAAAATGGAAAGAATCTAAAGCATGTTACTGAACTGACTTTTGGAAAGTGACTAGGTGTTAGAGCAATCAAGATGCTATACAAAGAGGGAGTTTTTTCAGCTTAGAATTTGTACTCACTCATCTTTTCTCCTTCTGTCTAAATGAGTGTTTTAATGATTTCATGCTTACCAGGGTGTCTCGATTCACAGCATGCTGCAATCACCTTGCCTTTGGCCCTAGAGGCCGAGGAGCCCTCCAAAAATAAATGGGAAAAGCCAGAAGCTGTCTCCTCAACTTAGCATTTTCTTTTAGCTCTGCTTAATGGCAGAATTTTGTTGGGTTTGGTCTCAGAATGGTGTGTCTCTAGTGAAAGCTTCCTCTGGCAGCCGCTGTCTGCTGCCTGCTGCTTAGGTCTGTGAGCTGGGATGCCGTGCATAGCTGTCTCCCACAGAAATGCCTGCCATAAGAGCTTTTTAATTACTTGTCCTGTACAGTATTGGCTTTTCAGCTACGCATAAGCATCAAGAAGTGTCAAGATCATGGTAATTTTGAAACTGTGCTGAGGAAGTAAATCTGTTTGTTTTTTTCTTTACAGTTCTGTACTTAAAATCAAAACAAAGAAAACAGGCTGGTAGTCGTGAAACCCTTAAACCTCTGAAAACACATAGGATAATAAGTAGAAGTGGTTCTTTCCAAGCATGGATGTGCCACTGAAATCACAAAGCTGAAATAAATATGTTTGTTTCTATGACACAAAGAGAAATGCCTCATTGCTGGATGGGAAAAATATAGCACTTTGTTACTTTAGAACTATGAAACAGGTATCTGATTAGTGTCACTCTAATACTGAATATTCATGCTGGATATATTTAGATTTTTATTTGTAGACACACCTGAATTGCTTTTCCCATCCTTCCGCCTGGGAGGCTGATGTCAGTATTAACGTGGTAGTTCAGTTCTAGAACTGACCTTGGCAGACCTGTCACTTCAGCTCAGGCCTAGCACCACTTCAGTGGTCTGGCTGGCTTTTGGAGGAGGTCTTGCTTTGTCCATCCAGTTCAAAGTATGCCTAAAGTATGTTTGTATTGGTGTTCGTATAAAGTTGTTAATCTTTTTAATTTGATTTATAATTATCAGCAAGGAGCTAGGTTAACCCTTTCTCCACTGCTTTAGTGTCATTACATGGGAATTTTTAAAAGAATTCAACTTCTTCAGAATCATAAGAGAAAAACCCTTCCTCTCCATGGGTATGTAACACACTAGATTGTCAATAGTTTCAGATGACATCTTTCAGAAAGTTAAGTAGGCTTCACAACCACTTTCTGTGCCACACAGAGCTCTGGGGTTTTTTTAACAGGTTTTAGGTTAGCTTCATTACATATTAATCATGGATTAGGATTAGTGATTTTAGATTTGTGTTCTAGAAGTAGATTTTCATTTAGTCACCTAGGAACATTCATTTGAACAAATTTCTTACATCTCTTTTGGCAACAGCCATTTTGTCTTGCTTGTTTCTGTTCCTTTTTTTTTTTTTTTAAACATAAGACCTTTTAGAAAATATGTGAAGATTTCTATAACCCTCACCCAAAGTTAAAATGGAAACATAGAAACTACTGTCCTTAGTATATGGAATTTACTGGCTGAATGGCTGGATGCCAAGAGCAGTGATCAGTGGCCCAAAGTCTAGTTTGAGGCCAGTGACTAGTAGTGTACCCCAGGGTTCAATACCGGCTCCAGCCCTGTTTAACATCTTCATTGATAATCTGGATGTTGGCAGCAGGTTTGCAGATGACACAAAGTTGGGACAAGTGGCTGATATGTTAAAGGGTCATACTTCCATCCAGAATGACTGTAAAAGGCTGGAGAAATAAGCCAGTCAACTTGTCTCTGAAGCTAAGACCTACTGGTTTTGGTAAGAATTTTCATCGTTAAAATACTTCATGCTTCCATTTGACAAATATGAAGAAAAATGTTATTCTTAACTTGTGTTAAGTATTAGTTACACTAATAACTATCACAAAATAACAACAACGATTGTTGCCCTTCCTCAGGAAAAGTAAATTTTAATTACTGGGGTTTTAAATTAAATCCATTGAGATATCCTGTACTCTAAGGCACAGAAGAAGAAGTGCTGCCTTTTTCTCTTGGAAATGTAAGATGAGATTATTGACATACAGGAGGTTTTGCGCATTTAATTGATATTCATAGCTTTTACAAATTTTAGAGGACTATAATTACAGACTTGACAGTGGGGTAAAAATTTGGTATTCTTTTAAAAAGTTATGCACTGTTTTGACTTTAACAAATTCTTTAGAAGTTTGTAATACATATATTTGTATAGAAAATTTTAAAAGCAAATAAGCCACATTTAGACCTAATTTTTGGTTTTCCTGATATTTTTGACATTGTAGAAGTATGTGAAGTTTTGCAAAGTAATGGGATTTTTTTTAAATGGTTGCATATGAATATTTTTATGTACAGAGAGGAGGAACAAAATAGCCAACACTGCTCTGCAAGTCATTAAAATACCTAAAAATGTAATTCATGTCTTCTCTGTACTAGATTGTAGTATCTTCAGCTTGTCGAAAAGTGTGCAATAAAGTAGGAAAAGCAAGTTCTCCAGTTATACCTCATTCCAGTCCCCTGCTCTGACTCCTTACATTGTTCTTGATTTTAGGTCTGCTCTTCTGTAGCCATCTGTTCGCTTCCTAAAATAGCACTGCTTGTGTCTCAATTTAGAACTTTTCTCATTATCCATAATACATTTTAACGTCCCTTTGAATGATACTCATTTTGATACTGAGTTTTTTAATGCACTGCTGAATATGTATATGTTAAGTAGTTGAAAAGCAACTTTACATTCATAATTGCACCAACATGTTTTGGGTTGTCAAACATTAGATATAATTCTTGATTTTCAGTGTTTTCTGTTTTTGTAATTGTTTTGCATTGTTCTGAGTATTACTTTGAAATTAGTCAAACACTAAATTATAAATACACCAGCAAGCTGAAAAATGGGAGCACAAACTCACACAGTAATTCCAGACTGATCTTATGTTCACAGTGATTCAAGGCGATGTGCGTGTTGCATGACTGCTGCTGGACTTGTGATGGACTAGAATAGATAAGAACCCTGTCTTTGTAAGGGCTCTGATTTGCTTTTCCTCTCTCCAACCATTGATTTCCCGTGCTTTCTATCATGCTATCTATCATGGCTCTAATTTTCTGTAATGATTTACAGGCTTTGACAGCTCTAATTTTGTAAATTTCACTTGAAGTTGGTCATCAGGTTGAAAAAATTGTATTAGGAAGGAAACACGAGAAGGGGAAAAGGGAATTCGGCAGAAAAATGGATGGACAGTGTTTAAGTAATTTTTATAGGCAAAAGCAGTCATTATTATTGAAGAATTTTAAAAACATGTTTAGTATGTACGTTTGGCTGTCAGAATTTTCTTCTGTCATAGAAATGCTGAAAGCCTATTCCCTATTATAAATGTTGACACTTTTAAAATTTTAGTTGCTTACCTGCTCCATATTGATGGAACAGTTCTTTGGAGGAGTAAAATGACCTTTCTCAATGAAGTGGTGAAGTTGCAAATGTGAGCTTTGGTTGTTTAATAGTGATTATATTGATTTAGATTTTTTTTCTCAGGTACTTAGGAACATTTTCAATCTCTGTTATGATTTCTTATTATACTTGTGTAAATACACCGAAGTAATTTGTGGAATTCATGAAAACTGCATGGCAAACATGGATGTCATGCATACCTAAAAATTTTAAGACCTCTTTTAATTTTTTTTTTTAATACTGATTTTAAGTATTGCAGAATAAACTAAGAAATTGTGCCATCCATTTGGTGCCCCATTCACTCAGGAGCCCATTTAAGAGGAAGTTTAATAATGTTGCAGGTCTCAGAATACACTAAAATAAAAAAGAAAAAACATTTGATGGAGAAGTGTTTTCTTCTTTCCCAGTTAAAATACCCTGATGTCCATTTCTGTTTTTATAATCTTCAAATGGCTGGTTTAAAATGTAACAGCTCAAAGGTTTCAGTAAGGACAAAAGTAATTATATAATGGTAGAAAATGACACCACACTTTTCAGTGGCGTATTCCATTTGTGTCTATTTTTGTTGGCCGTTTGTGAACATGAGGATTACTGATGGTGCAGTAAAAAGTAACGATAATCCTATCATTCCAGTCATCCTTTCCCTCATTGTTGATCAAGCAAGAACAACTCAGAGCAAATAAGGAAAACCAGTATACATTAATGACTTTGAGTTTCAGAACAGCCACAAGAACATTATTCTTGATGGGGCTGTAACCATGGCCAGAAATGAGCCCAGACAATGGATCATAACCTCTTTAGCCTTCCTAACTGTGACAGCCAAACATATATACAGCCTGAGACTGGATCCAAGCCTGTAATGCCAAGTGCTGCAGTATACCAGGAGGCAGAGGCACCAAACACAGGGAGTCAGGCAGGAGGGGTCTGTGATTGTCTGGGAATACTGTTCCTGTGGGCTCTGTCGACAGGAACCTCTCAGGATTGTTCTGCTGCTCTGCTTGTCTCATTTGCAGGACTGCTGTCTTGGCTGGGTGTGTAGGGCAGAAACCAGTGAGGGAGAGCCCTTGGCAGGGTGCTCCACGTTGCCATGCTACAAGTGTGGCAACTGCTGGGTTTCTTTTGAGCTGCAAGAAATTTACATGGAGTCTGTTCATATGGGGTGTCATTCTCCTACGAATGCCAGGATGGCTTGGTATGGTCCTGACAGCTGATTCATTGATTTGATTCATTGCCTGGATAAGCAAACATATGAGATATGACAGGCTGTATAGGCTTTAAAGACTTCTCCCATTTTGTGCTTGCTGTAGGCTTAGAGTTAAATATAGTTAAAGATTTGGAATCAGCAAAGAGAGGGAACTAAAAGTTAAGAATAAGGAGTCAAATATCAGTGTGACAAGATTATTTCCAGAAGATATAATTTTTTCCCTGTTGAAGAGAAGAAAAAGATGATGTATTTATTCACATCAAATGGACAGGGACAGCAAGAAAATGACAATATTGTGTGTTGTAAAGGTGTTTAGGAATAGAAGTGCCTGTGAGTTCCTGCAAGACAAAGTGAACTAAATCAGCAGCAAGATAATGCCAAAAGTTATGTTTAGGTAGCAAAGACAAA
The DNA here is from genome assembly GCA_013399915.1 of Illadopsis cleaveri. NCBI lineage: Eukaryota > Metazoa > Chordata > Aves > Passeriformes > Timaliidae > Illadopsis > Illadopsis cleaveri. The sequence goes on from VXBB01010670.1 coordinate 880,120, forward strand.
CAGGAGAAATAATCTAGGCTGCCTAATTCATCATTAATTCTAATTCCATTGTAACTAATAAGGAATGAAATCTTGAGCATGGCTAAAATACAAAAGCTCAAAAGAGAGTCCAGTACAAATAGAACAATAGGAGCAAATGTCCGTAAACACTTGGAGGAGCATTCACAGGAGGAAACGTTGGGCTCCAGTTCTCTGGGCTCATGTCAGATGAGGGTTGCATAGGGCTGGAAGGCCCTTCTGTTACTGCCTTGCAAGTGCTATTAAAGTAAGCACATTTTAAACGAAAAAGATATTTTATATGCAATCCATGATTTGCCACATAGAATTGTTGTTTAAAATATCTGATTGTAAAAGCATAGCAAGATTCCAGAAAGGGAAATGAACAGCAAACTTCACTCTGAAATCAAAGACCGGCAGTCAAGACTTGGTTTTCTTGAATGTTGCAACTCTGTAAGTGAGCATAAACAAAAGTACATAAATGTGAAGCTTACTCCTGGTATAATTTCTTATTTTTAGTACTTATTTTTAGTCTCCCTGCTTTTATTTTCTGTATTTCAGGTTTGGTGGAGCATGTGTCAAGTGGCATATGAAGCATGACTTGTAGTACTCTGGAATCATTTGAGATTGTAATTTTAATAATTAGTTGAATGAGTGAGTGATGAAAACACTTAGCATTTAAACTGATTTTCAGGTTTTTCACAGCTCGCAGAGATAATTGGCTTAGTTCCAACTATTTGCAGCCTTTTCAGGATCCTCCCAGCTGGAAGAAATGACAAGAGGATTTGGTTCCCATTTTCAAAGTTTATTCATAAGCATTAGGAACAGACATGTGGAAACAAATGAACCTGAGATGAAGGATTGATGATGTCAGTTCCTTGAGCCAGTTTCATGAAAAGCAGTCAGCTCCAGAGCTGTTAAAGTAGGAACAGGTTATAAGCATAATGTTAAAATAAACAAAACGTTGTAAAAAAGTTTAACTCAAAAGGAAAGATTTTTGAGATTGAGGGGTAAGGGATAAACCTCTGTTTCTTTTAGAGTTGTTTCATGAACTACAGGCTTTCTGGTTAGATATCCTTTCCTCCCATGGCACCTGAGTGGAACTTGCCCCGCTGAGATCTTCACCACTGCTACTGTTAGAGACAGCAGTGAACAAAATGTAAACAATATTGAGAATCCTGGTTTTTAGGATCCACACTTTCCTGTGTGGGATTTGGTATCAGCAGTTTTTTTGTGGATGGCAGCTCAGTGTTCTGGAAAGACCTATGGTACATTTCCAGATCATTCTATAGAAACAGTTTCCCACTGCTGGTGATAATTGCAGAGCCCTGGGAAGCCAGCAAAAATCTGAGACAGCATGACTAGTTCAGCTTTCTGTGAATGTGACTATATTCTTCCAGGAGCTTGAAGGTTCTTTAGATGCCTTTGTGCCGCTGCAAATCTGAGCTAATAAACCCTGTTATGGCTGAGTTGGCACCACGTGAAGTTAGCTTAGGTGTATCTGTCTTGGCGTTTCCTGACCAAGCTTATACAGCGGCATTAGAGTGTATAGAGTCAGTGAATGTTAATCAGGATTTCATATATGCGCCTCAGTGCTAGGCCTGCTGTATCCAAGCTGGTGCTGGTGGTGCTGATGTGGTGTCTCTGCTTTATGGTCTAGATTTAACCAGGCTCTTCAGTTCAGAGCTCTTTTGCCAACCAAGTGCTGCATTTGGGCAAGTAAGATCTACCAGAAACAGTGGGTTTCACTGGGTTGAACCCAGTGAAAAGAACAGGCTCATTGGTTGATATGTTGTGCATGCTCAGTAATAAATGTCTGCAGGGCTGTTTTCCTCCACTACCTGAGGTATTATTTTACTTCTGATAATGGAGAGTTGATTGTAAAAAGAAAACAATATGGAAGTAGATGCTTTTTAAACAAGCAGTAGGATTTATTGTAAGGCACTTTGTTTTTCTTGGCCACTTGTGCTATTGGGTGTTTGTTGCTTTTTTTTTCCTAGGTAGAGTTGAAAATTGCTCCTTAAAGTGTTTCTATTTTGAAACTGTCTGTTTTGTACTGCCACTAATTTTAAGGAGGCTTAAGAGTACTAGTACAAAAAGGACATCTTAAGAAGTACTTATGTTTTGGACAAAGAGGAACTGTCCTATTTTTAAGGATTATTGCAAGCACTTTTTATAATACTGGTTTTTTCCACTTTCATGAAGAATTTTCCCATAAACTATCAAGAATTCACGTTTAATGAATTGAAAATTCTAAACATATGGATATAATTTACTTCATAATGAAATTTAGGGAAAAATAGAGTAAAACAGTTACATTGTCATCTAAAAAGTATTTATTTATACTAAATATATTAGTACTTTTATAAAATTACTTTTTACTCATATTCGCATTTTATATTATTAAATTATACTGATTTACTTAAATATTTTATCTTCTTCTTGTGAAAGCTAATAGTTTAAAGATCCCTTTGCATGAATGGACTTATTTTCATGAATCCTTATATCCAATAAGTAAATACCTACAACTGAATTTTAATGCCAACATCGTTTCATCTCTGCTAACAGTACAAAATTATGCCTTTTATACCTCAGCGTGGTGTTTGTAGGGCTTCAGTTTAGAGCTTTGCATATACAGTTGTGCTAAATAAATAGTTATTGTATAATTGCTTATAGGAGACTCTTCTGTCCCAGCTGATTCCTTCAGCAAGCCAACTGAAGGGGACAGATATGCCAGACTAGGCCCAGGTGCTAATTTTGTCTAAAATAAAAAGAGATAATGTCTTTTTCTTCAAGTCCTTGCCTGTAGTGGAGTAGTTTGTCTACAATACACGTTTATGTTCTGGTTTATGTGCTAACTGGCATTATTTTGCTATGATTACACCTTCAGGCTTTGAAGTCTTTATGGCTTTATGTGATTTAACACCATTCAGTCTGGAGTCGCACTTGCTTGTCACTGGGATTTCTGCAGTTTTATTAGCTCACTATTACATTTAGCGTTCTGTTTTCTCCTAATTTCTGTGGATCTTGGCTTGCATCACTCCCCTGGTCCAGGACTGTTGATGGCCTTTAGCTGCTTTTACTTGAACTCAGAAGATGAACCCAAAATCCTCAGTAAGACAGCTGGCTTTGTGATCCGATCCTCAATCTCTTCCAGTTCCATACCTTGTCTATGTGTTTCCCATGTGTTTTCCTGTAATCTCCCTTGGAAGTCCTGTAGTGCATGGTTGTACACCTGGATTGAGACAAAGCATCTGCTCAAGCCATAGATACAATGACTAGGGGAATCATGGAATCAGAATGGTTTGATTTGGAAGGGATCTTAAAGATCATCTCATTCCAACCTCCCTGTCATGGACACCTTCCACCAGACCAGGCTGCTCAGAGCCCCATCCAACCTGGCCTTGAACACTTCCAAAGATGGAGCATCCACAACTTCCTTGGGCAACCTGTTCCAGTGCCTCACCACCTCCCACAGTAAAAGTTTCTAAACCTACTCTCAGTTTAAAGCCATTGCTCCTTGGCCTATCACTACATGCCCTTGTAAAAATTCCCTCTCCCTCTGTCTTGTAGCCCTCTTTAGGTACTAGAAGGTGCTATGAGGTTTCCTTCTCAGAACCTTCTGTTGCCCAGGCTGAACACCCTAGCTGCCTTAGCCTGTCTTCACAGGCTAGGTGCACCATCCCTCTAACCAACTTGGTGGCCTTCCCCTGGACTCATTCCAACAGCTCCATGTCCTTCCTCTGCTGGGGACCCCGGAACTGGATGCATCACTGCAGGTGGAGTCTCACCAGAGTGGAACAGAGGGACAAATTCCCCTCCTGGCCCTGCTGCCCACACTGTTTTGATGCAGCCCAGGATACAATTGGCTTCCTGGGCTGTGAGTGTGCACTGCCAGTGGGGGTGTGACATGGACATCACACAGTATGTGTCTCAAGATCTCAAGAAGTACAAAATACCTTCTATTTTTTCCTGCCCTTTTTTACTATGTGTTTTTGAGGTGGCTTCTTTTAACAGCATTTGACAGGCTATGTTGAGCAGTGCAGAAAATACCTCAGTTTTCTGAAGGATGAAGAGTTACCTGATTTCTGGTGTCTGGGCCTGTAAGAGACATGAGCAGAAGGAAGACAGGACACTGAGGCCCTGGGGTCTATGGGTAGGTCCTGGAGGATTATCTACCTATCAGCAGGTCTGTGTGCATTTAGTTGTGCAGCAATGCAAAGAGAGGTGTTGTTCCAAGCCACAATGTGAAGTTTCTTAAATCCTGTCATTACTGAATGATGCAAGCCTGTGGTCACAGGTCCCTAATACTAGAGTGGTTCACATAAATGCAGTGCTTATGGATAGAATATATCATTAGGAAAATGGAGTATAGTTTTTCATGTGATTCTTATGGTTCTTAATCAAGCTGGCAGATAATATGTGAAATGTGTTAGCATCTTGCATTGGCATGCTTTGTCATACTTAAAAGTGCATCTGGCTGAGACTGATTGTATACTTCATCAGTCTACTTTGCAACCAAGGATCCATTCAAGATATTAAAATGGGCCTATATATGGTGCTGTAAGTTGTTTCAAGTGTTGTTAACTAAGAAACTAAACACGTTCTTTTCCTGAACTAAATAACATACAAGAAAACTCAGTTTAGAGATAAGAATTTTATCTTTTTCAAGGTATTGAAAAACCTCAGACATCCTCTATAGAAAACAGAAAAGCTGACAGTCAAGACCTCCTTGTAAAAACCACCCTTTAGAGGAAAGATTCTCAACATCTGCTCTAAGTACAGCTGTTCTAACCTGTGATAGAACTAAACATTTAAGAGAAGTCTAAAATGAGATATTACTTTTCAAAGGTACTTAGCTTTTAGTTGTTGTTGTTTTAACTCTTCTCTTCCCCTCTCTTGCCTTCTATACCTTTCCTTCCCATCCTGGAATTTTTTATGGTTTTATAGTGAAAGGAGGAATAACACAAACATCTTACTGGAAATACATGTTGGGGGAAAAAAAAGGCAAAACACACCAAACACAAATTAATTTATCTCCAATAACAAGAGCCCAAAGAAAAAATTCATCAAGTGCTTAGTATTCATAGCTTCAAGGAACTTACTTTTTTTAATTGGTTAGAAACCATTAGAAGTATTGCTAATGCTGCATCTCCAAAGAGTTGAATGTCTTCAATGGTGTGATGTGTTTCTTCCGAAGTTCACCTGAACACTGCAGTGATCACACTGACAGTGGGATGGAGTTGAAACTCAAGCTTGTTAAATATTAGATTAAAACCCAGTGCAGAATTTGTAGCCTAAGGCAGCACAAATATTGTAAAATTTAAATGATAAATCATTTGAGAGAGGCATAACCCACTAGATTAATGGATACACAGAAAAAAATGCCTCATTTAATTGCTGTTAGAAAATGAGAAAAACCCTGGGGGGGTTTAGAAGTTCATAGCCTTCAGAGAAACTCTAACATAGATTTTACAACCTTAGCTACTGTGGTGCAGGATGTTGCAGGTCTTCAAGAACAATTTCTGTGTCTTTCATCTATCCTTAAATCTGTTGAGAACGAGTCTGTGCTTTCCTTGCCCTCACTATTCTTATAGGAGGATTATTTGTGAGGGCTCACCTCTCTAACTCTTTGAAAATTTGTGCTCTGTTTCTTATGATTTCCTCACAGTTGTATTTCTTCTGCCATAGTATTCTTTTCTCCCTCTGAAATTTGTTTTGCTGTTGTATTTACATAAGCACACCAGCAGCTACTATCTAATGCTTTTTTTTTTTTTGCTAAGCTAATGAAGAAAGGTCTTTTCACTTCCCCTGGGATCTTACTTTATTGTTACAACAGACCTTCTTTACATCTAGTTTACAAGTGACATTACTGCTTCTCTGTTTTCTAGAAAAAGAAAAATCATAGATTCACATGTCTAACTTGTATTTCTAGTTTAAGATAGTCCTGTTTTTCAGTAGGTCACCTGAACTTTTCCCTTCTATTGTTCCAATACTTTAGCTCCTTTTTTATAATAGTACTTCTTTGTCAATCTGTGAGGATACCATTCTGGATTTATATGGTCATAGCAAATGGCATTTAGATCACAAATTCTTAGGAAATCAGCCTGCCTTATTTCTGCTACTCACAGACAACATATTTTCTTGGCAAAAAGGCATTTTCAGTTTGCATGGAGACTCGTAGTTCTTTTTATTCTGCAAATACATCAGAGATTTGTGTGCAGATATGCAAATAGTATAAGTGCTGCTCTTAAAATTAATTTGCTGTCTTCTTTGATAGATCTGGAGAAGGTGCTACAAAATTTCTGTAATGTGCCATCTGTTTTATGTATGTTTTCTGGTTGACATGCTCTCACTTGAAAAATGTGACAGTAGCAGAGAAAAAAAGCAGCATTATTTATCTCTGGTGTTACTGTCCATGGAACCCATGAAATACCCTAAAATCATTTTAACATTAAGAGAATCAATCTTCTGGTGCTTTCTCCTTCCTTTGCCTTCCGTAAAATATGCCATATAGGACAGGAATTCTGTGTTTGCAGGAGAACAGGCTTTTAAAGAGAGAAGTTTTGAGGTCTGAAAAAAAAAATTCTGTTACCTTCCTATATCCTAAACCCTAAGATCCTAAGCTTCCCTAGCAGAGTTTATTTCTTGAGGTCAACAATATGTATAATAGGTAAAGAGGTAAATAGGTAAATAGGTGCTTGCTGCCTTGTGTGTAAGGTTGGGCCCATAAAAACAAAATACTTAATCCTGAAATGTTTGCATGCAGCACATGGAACAGAACAACCTGAATCTGGAACAAGACTTCTGAATAATGCTTATTGCAAGCAAAACCAGGCTGGAATATAACTCTGTGCTAGACCAGTACTTTTCAGAACATCCCAAGTATACTAAATATTTTTTTAATTTATTGACTGCTGAATGAATCTGTTATAAAACCTAAATACATAAATGAGCCTGTAAAAAGAGGAGTAAAGTCTTGTCAAAAGTACTATGGGTAGATGAAGAGGTCCTAAGGAAAAGAACCGAACTTAGGACCTACTATTGCTAAAAGACAAAGATGTAAGAACCCAATATCTTTATACTTCAGTTCCTACTGTTCAAGGTTGTGGTAGTCCATGTGTTTTCAAACTAATAGTGCGTTAGTGACTGCCTTCTTGAGTGTAGCATTTTTGTTGTCAAGATGATTTTTATCGACAGGTAGTCACAACTAATCTAAGAGCAGTTCTGAATTCTGGGAACCAAGGGGAAAATCTGGCAGGTAATAGTGGTTTTCTGGAATCGCATATTTAGATATGGGAAAGGTAAACTTAATTGTTAATTTTCTTTACCAAACTTTAGATATTTGTTCATTTTTTGAGGGTGGATATTGGATTTTTTCTAAATCATATAGATATGAAAATTACTGCTATCAACTGTACATTTGGAGGTGAGTTAATTTAAAGAGGGCTCTTTACTGGGACTACTCTCTGTGGGGTAAGAGCTAAAGTGACATTTTTAAAGAGCTACATGGTTTTCAAATTGTAGGACATTTTAAAAGTGAAATTAAAACAAGGATACATTTTGCAACGTGCCTCTACTTGAAGAAAATATTAGTTTGCCTTCACAGTTAAAAGAACTCATTTTGGAAATCAACAGGCTAATAGTCTATTTCTCTTCAGTGTGGTCTCATTTAAAACCCTGCTGAAGAAAGCAAAGGGAAAAAAAATCACATGGACAAATTTAGAAGTTCACAAATGCCAAGTGGGAAGGCTTCACAACTGCTGTAAATTGGATGTTTGCACATTAGAGTGTGAATGCTGATTTTAACCTTTCCATCGGGAATTTTGTATGCTGTGTAATTGACAGGTGAGAACTATATTCCCTTATTAGCTTCCCACCTCTGTTACTTCCTAGGCACAAGACTAGACAGGGGTCAGAAACAGAACATCAGTAATAGAAGCCAGGAGCTGGAAGTAGGATGAATGTTGGGAAAATTGGAGCTATTGCTAAATCCTGTTTGCGGTGATACATGTAACAGCTCACTTGGAAGTCAAACTGTTCAATGCATGTTGAGGGATTTTGCCTTACTGTGATGTTTTTTAGACTGTGTGTTTTGTTCAGTTGATGCCTGTGATATTTGTGCCAATATTTGGTGTGTTAAGAACATTTATGACACCTTACAGACTGTCATTGTATGTGCAATACTCTATGGAGTAAATGTACTTTAGGTTGCTATTTTTGTTGTCATTTGCCATGTCTCTAAGGAAGTACTTTGTGGGGGGTCTCTGCACTTGATGTATATGTAGAGAGGAACAGCTAACAGTTCTGTATCTCTCCAGAAACTATCTACTCAACAATGCTTAAAATACTAGCTTTTCTAAAGTTTTGGAGGGTTAAAAACCAAAAATTTAATTTTGAAGCAAGACAATAAAACCCTGTATGGGGATTGAATTCATATAGATGTCCTATGCAGAAGTATTCCTTGGTTGTGCTTCAAAGAGAAGTTAGGCATGGCCTAACTGTGTCTGTAATACAATTTATGGCTGTGATGTAAGGTTTTCTTCTACATTTTCTTTCCTCAAACCTTAAAGCACCATTGGTCACCCTGATATTTCTGCCATACCATCAATTTCACTCTCCTGCTTAAAATAAATAGCTTGCATTTCAGTTAGGGTATATACTATTTTTTAAACATGTGCAGTGTTGATTTAAAGTTTTCTAAGCTGTCAGAAATAGAGTACCTGCTCTGCTTGATTGCTTCCACCTTGCATTATTGCTGAACATTTGTTTTATTAATTTAGTGAGAGCTTGCAAGGATGTGAAGGGGCATGGCTGTGCTTGTATGCAGACAAAGTGCTTATTGCAGCCTATTCCAATGAATTATTTCCACTCACTGGAAACTCTCCTGTTGCTATCCATACTAGTCATTTTATTGACAGTTATAGTCAAATATTAGTATTAACTAAACTATTGGAATTCGTGATTGTTAAAACCAGGTTTGGATTTTTTTTTAATGTTTATCTGAAGCATTTGTGTTTTCTAAATTTGGCTAGAACAGTTCCCTAAGAAGAGATTTGCTTGCCAATTTGCAGCTTTACATTGTTCTAACTCTCTTACAATCAAAGAAGAAAACCAGGGAGACCAGGTTTATACATTCTTCAAAGTTTGTAGATATTTGATGTTGAGTTAGTCTTTTTAGCAAATGATTTTATTGCCAAGGTCTGCTAAGTAGAGGGAAGGTTTGCAACTTTAAAATTCTTTCATAAAAAGAGTGTTATAATATTGGATTTATGTTCAGATAAATAAAACAAAGGTTGTCTCTGGCAAATATAGGCATTAATTTTAAACATTTCACTGAAAAACATGTTTTAAACATCAGTAGTTACAGATAAAAAATGGCCAGTTTTATTGATAATTTCATGTCATTTTTCATTTCCCCTTTCAAAACTTTTGAGATCATGACACTAGTTTCCTCAGTTATCACTGTGATTGCTTTCCATGAGGAGATTGCAGGAGACAGAGAAATGCAGCATATTTAGATTAAATATTTAATGCTTAAAAAATGTTTGATTTGTCAGTAGTGAAAAAACAGTGTAGAGCATAACTTTTATTTGTGATGTATTGTGTTAGCATAGGAGATATGTTGATACATTGGTAGTGTAGTATTTATGACAAGACTGTAGGTAAAATGTTCTGTTTGCTGTTTTGTTGCCAAACTTGACAAGAAGCAAATATAAACTATCGAATATCAATGTAGGTGGCAATTTTTTCTCCCATAAAATCTAGCATGTAATTGTGAGTCTGCTGATCTTGGAATTACTCCTTTAACTGAAGAGTCAAGAGATCCACTCAAGGGTCTTGGGGTCAGTGTAGTGGGTGGAGATGGAAATGAGAAGTTCCCGAAGGCTCAAGCTGCTCAGTCAGGGCGTCCTTGGCAATGGGGGAAGTGCTTGTGAACTCAGTACAGGTAACTTTGTTTGTTATAGAGGCAATGATTGAGTTGTGATGGGCGGAGCAAGCTGAGGGTCTGGGCTTAGTTAGCACAGGTAGTCGTTGTTTAAAATGAAGATCTGTGACAAGTACCTCAAAGACAAGAGACCCTTTGTGAAAGACTGACAGCTTTCAGGGATTGTGTGCAGCAAGCAGTTGTTAGGTACTGTTTTCAGAGACAGTCGGTAAGAGAAGCTTAGGATATCAGTTGGTTTTTACAGTGTTGAGGTGAACGTTTTCAACACTTGACAAGTACCTCTCTTACAGTCATAGACTGTCAGGCTTTGTTTGAGGGCCAGAGCTAGTACCTGTTCCATCAGCTACTCCAGCCTCCTCTTCTGGGATGCTTTCTTCAAATACTTGTCCTTCCCAGCAGACTTAACAGGTTTCACACTTGTGAGATGCATTGCCAGTGAGAGGTACTAGTAGAAACATTTTGCAGTTTTGTAGTATGTTATGTAGGTCTGTCGCTGTACGTGTTGTAATCTGTGAAAACAATATATTTTGGGAATGATTTGCATTTTCTTGATGCTGGTGATGCACATGAATACTTAGAGATGTAAATTAAAAAGAGTATTTTGCATTTAGAGAGAAAGAAATAGGAACACTTGCTTTTGCAGATGATTTTAAACATATCCCTGTTCACCAAATGTGAGGCTGTATTCTGTGTTGAAAGATGAGCAATAATGCATTTCTTCATGAACTTTGTCTCACAGATTACCTTGTCCATTAAGGGAAATTGATCCTTACACTGATTTTTCCATATTACAACCATTGTGTCCTTCAGAAAGTTTACTGTAATTAAAAAAAAATGTCTAATTATTAGAAATAACTAATTCCTTTAAACTGATACTGTGTTGTTTTAAAAGTATTTGTACCACTACTCTTTTTCCACCTCTCAAATTGACTGTGGTGTTATTTAAGAGAAATGAGATGGCTTTTAGCATTGAGGTACAAGTGCTGAGAGACTTAGCCAAGAGAACAAATTTGGAGTTTGAGGTTTAGGTCTCTTCTGGGTTTTTTTCCTTTTAATTAGGGAAGAAAATGAAAGCACACTAATACTCTTTTAAACTTCTGTGACATTTACTGTAATTTCAGTTATTACAGTAACTAGCTGCTTTACATGCACTTTATAAGTTATTTATAAGTTGCTTGAATAAATTTTTGCTCTTAATTACTTGTTCTGGCTATTGCGCATGCTAAACACTTTTGCTAACCCATGAATAGCTATGAACTTAAATACATAGCAGCTCTCGTTATTTCTGATTAAGTATATTGATCAGTGCATGATTAAAGACTCTCCTTTTAAGTGTATGGATAGGTGTATACCTGTGCATCCACTCTTCGTGTTTGAGACTTCCTGTGCCTCCAGGCGGACGAGTTTTGAGGACACCACCTGAAATCCATGCAGTTTATTTCTGCATAAGCTGTAATACAGTGTTTTTCACTTTTCATTGAGTTGACTTATCTTTGAATTAGGTGGAAGCTCAGTGAAAATCAGATTTTATAGGTGAATGTTCAAATTCCACCTAACACCAAAAAGCATTTTTAGTTAATCAAAAGAACTGTCTTCTGTTCTTAAATTTCCACCTTTTTTCCTATTTAATTTTGTTTATTTTGTTTTGTTTTAATTTTATTTCTATTTTTTTTAGTGAGTGACAGTTGCTTCAGGAACCTTGCCGAGGATCGTAGTGGGATAAACCTTAAAGATCTGGTCCAAGACCCTTCTTTGTGAGTATCTGGCTCTTATTGCTAAGCAAAGAAAAGCTTCTTCCTGATATCCTTGTGAGTAGTTTTGTAATTATATAAAGAAGTAGTATGATGAAGTACATATAATGCTGTAGTGGTTTTTGCTTGCCAAATTGTTAGTCTTTAATACAAGCAGGTATTATTAAAACCACTTTGTTTTTAATGTAATTTTGTTCACAAAGTAACATCCAGAGAGTATGTACAGTAAAGGTTGCAAGAGTCATCAGAGGTAACAGGTGGTGCATGCTGGCATTTCTGTAGAGGACTTGTATGCACATTGTTGCCCCTCTTTTTTTAAGGAGGAATTGCATATAAATTAGAATGTTATTACATTATGTTATTGTCAGTTACCTTAAATCTAGAATCTGTTTTCTTTGTATCTGATTTCATACAGCTGGTATGGGTTTCTTCCTCTGCTACCTGTTTCAATTTAAGTGTATGTCCACATGGTCTAAATTCTGCTTCATCGCAAGACTACTGGTCTTCATCTCAGTATTGTATCTTTCTCTAAAATAAAATTCAATCTCATGAGCTCTGAGCCAGACTTGAAATTGTATCAGACCTTCTTTGCATTCAGTTTCTTGTGGGTTTTTTTGTTCGTGTTTTTTTTTTCTCATCTGTTAACTTCAGTACTAGCTGAAAATGTTCTTGCTTGTGTGTGTTTGTACTACTTGTTATCAGGGAAGGGAAAAAGAGAAAAAAACTTACATTTTTCTAAGATGAATGACTGTGTGTCCCACAGTGTGCTGTAACGTGATGGTCCTTGATACGGAAAGAGCAGATTTTTCAGTACTGTTTGAGAAGTAGTGAAAAATAAGGTGTATTTGGCATCTTATGTCAGTTACAACAATCTATAGTAATTAAGTAGATGCAGAATTTATTTTGTCTTGTTGCTACAGATAAATGACATATATGCACATATACATGCATTCTTGGGCAGTTTTGACATAGTGTATGTAATTGATGATTTATACATCTGAAATGGTGGCGGTACAAGGGGCAAGCATAATTGTTGCTTGCTATATACAGCGTGAATGCAATAGATACATTTTTAATAATTACTGTTTAAGTGTTGAAGTTAAAGCTATTTTAAAGGTCTTAATTTTCAAAATTTTTTTGTTGAGGAGTATGTTTTGAGTATTTTTGATTGGTTGGTTGGCTTTGTTGATTCTTTTTGTTTGTTTGCTTTAGAATTGTATGTGAGTTTTGGAGCTGCAGGTAGGCTTACATGCTACACCTAGTTTTGGGCTTGCACCTCTAGATTTTACTTTCAAAAGGTTGATTTGTCTTTGCTGTAGAATGATCGTTTTCTGTATTTTTTTTATCAGAAGTGATGAAATCTTTCCATTTTCTTCCTTGACTGTAACTCACATGAAGAATATTGTAGTGAATTATTGTAATGTTCAAAAGAAATTAAATGGATTGCTGTTTCTTATAGCATAAGAAACATAAGTGATGCAATGTAGCCATTTTTGTCACCTTGAAAGACTGAATAAAGTCTCAACGCATGTTAGGTTTCAAGGATTCCTTATGATACTTTGCTGTATGACAGATTATAGTGCAAGAAAAGTGTCCTTCTTCCTGCCAGATAATAAGAATGCATAGACTTGGGTTTGTCTTTCCAAATCCAAAGTCTTGCTGTTTTATGACAGAGCACATATTAAGAGTTCTTGCAAAATGTGTAATAGTGTGAGTGTATCTCCAAAATGAAGAAACCATCTAAGGCAATATTGTTCAACCCAGCCTTTTGTAGGTGACTTGTAAAGTGCCATGGGATCTGAATTCTTTGTTATGTAATGGACAGCACTGGGATGAAGCATGAGAGTGCCAGACAAAGAGATGTTTTAATCTTTTTTTGAAATAAAGAATAAAGTTTAATTAAAATCTTATGCTTATTTGGCTATAATTGATGCCTGTAATAATACCTGGAATTGTAAAATAGCATTTGATTAATCCTCTTAGCAGTTTAATATTTACACTTTAGGATTTCTTTAGTGCTTGTTTGTGCTGACTGTAGATGCACTGCCTCTTTTTCTTTGTAATCTCAAATGCAAACATTAGATTTACATTAAAAATTCTCATGCTTTCTCTGCAAATGGGTCTGTCCCTCTTTGTTTGCCACTCTTGGCTCTGCAACAGACAACTTCTCTTCTGTTATTGCAGAAGGCCTTTTTTTTTGGACAGCTGAAAGTGTGTCTTTACATTGAAATGAAACTCTATAAGATAGCATTGCTGGGGTTTTTTTTCATTAATACTTGATTTATATTAAGTATGCCTAATTGTCAGAATAGTATTTTTTCCCCAGGTGATTTCCCAGCTGGTGCAGGACTGTAAACTTAATCTGCTTTCAGTTCTCTCAACAATGCTAATAAAAGCTCTGCTGCTTAAATCAGTAGTTTGATCACCTATACTTGTATGTGATTAACTCACAATTTACTGTGTGTCAATAAAAATGAAAATTCTGCTAAAGGAAAAAAGCCCAAAACACCAGTCATATCAAATCAACCTGAGGTGAGGAGTTACACGTTGTGGAACAAGGAAGCGTGCAACAACTTTAAATTTCATTTAGTGATTAATTAGAGAAGAATGTAATTTCTGCAAAAAGTTGATCATAGTTCAGCTGTAACGGTGGTTTGAGAGTTAAGTGCTGTTTTTTATTCATTGCAGATGATCATAGAATAGTTTGGGCTGGAAAGCTCCTTTAAAGGTCACCTCCTGAAGTGAGCAGGATGTCTTCAACTAGATTGGGTTCCCTGGAGCTTAAGGATATATCTGTTATATACAGTGTCCTGTTTTGGACACAAAACTAAGAGACCCAGAGGTGTGTAGAAGAAAAGAAAAAGGAGAAGACAGAAAAATGCAATGCATGGCAGGTTAATTAATAGAGGAAACAGTGTCAAGAGAGGAAGTATAATTGTTCTACAGTATATAAAAGATTATTAAAGGGTTGTTCGGTTTGCCTGGTGAGAAAGAATTTTTTCAAACTATCCAATCAACGTTGTCTGCTATAAACTGAACTAATTCTAAATGTCATTTGGTGAAGAAATCTGGAATCTATATCTAAGAATGTTATGGAGGGTTCTGCAGATTACAGTCTTCATATTTGATCCTGTCTAAGTGAAGAGAGCCAGAAGGGCAAACCTTTTTTTTTTTTTTTTCCGTTTTCTTCTATGAAAAT
>VXBB01010671.1:10404-31447 GCA_013399915.1 Illadopsis cleaveri
GTGCTGGAAAACGGAGATACCATAATCATGCTGAGTTTGAAAATTAACGGTGATTGCTGGGGTTTATTCCCCCTCCCCCCCCCACCAAAAAAAATATGTAAGGAGTGCCATCCCTCAGCCCTGTCAGCTGGCATACCCTGGCTGTGGGCAGGCTGGGTGTCCCCAGCACCCTGCCTTTGGCCCAGGTGCCCTTGATGCCTTGGGAAGGCTGGCCTGAAACAGACTGGACAGAGCTGGAGAATAAAGTAGATATTTATTGAAAGGCCTTTAGGATACACCTTGGGCAGGACAGGGCCTGACCAGGGCTACACCCAAGGTGGACCCAAAATGGTCACAAAATGGACACAAAATGGCTGACCAGTCACAAAGTCTTATATTTTTATAAGTTTTGGTCTATTTGCATATTGGGGTTTATTACAGCTCCAGGTTGTGAGGTCCCATCCTTCTTGTTCCTCCCTTCAGCCACCCTTGTTTGTGCTTTTGGGCTGAAAATTGTCCCTGGGATCCAGCAGGAAAAGGATTTGTTTTGTGTCCCTGCTGTGTGCAGAGCTGAGTGACACTGACTGTGGGCTCAGAGCTGCACCCCTGGGCAGCACAGAATCTGAAATACATGAAAGATAAAACTTAAGGCATCACCTTCACTGCCCTCTTCACCTCTGTAGATCTCTGCCCAGGCAGCTCTGGCACTGCACTTGTGGTCACAGCCCCCAGGTGCTCCCTCCAGCACAGGAGCTGTGGCAGGGACTGCAGGAGGCTTCATTTCCCATCAGCAGTGTACTGGAACCCTGTGCAACAACCCCAGTCTCCTTGCTTTCCCACAGCTCTCCTTCCCTTTGTCTGATCCCAGCAGACAAAAGTAACTGTACCTCTTGCATCCTTGCAATATTGCACCCCCCCCCCTTTCATGTCAGCATTTTTATCATTATTATTATTAATAGTAATAATTTGATAAGCCATTTGGATCTTCTTTCGTAATTTCTTCCTATTTTGTAATTACTGTTCTGAAATACAGACTCATTATTTTGATGACTTATTATTAAAATGATAACTCCTTCGGCTCGGTCAGTTATCCAAGTTGCTTCAGGGATGGACTGAGGGGTCCAAAGGCTCCTTTGTTTGCCCACAGCTTGGGGCAGAGGAAGTGCAGGGCATGCCCAAGGCTGCTGTAAATGGATCTCTTTAGCCCTCCCCGAGCCAGCCTCGGGCAGTGCAGCCCCGTGAGGAGGCTCCAGCCTGCCTCGGTGCCCCACAGGCTGGACAGGGGCTTTGAGCCCGCCCAGCACTGCTCACTGAAGCTACCTGCACCTTTCAGGGACACTTCTGCTATTTCCCTGCAGGCAAACATCTTCCCAGACATCGTGAAGAGCCCTTAGTATAATATAGGATCATGTCCAGGACACTCCATTACCGAGAAGATACTTAACTAATGTTCTGCTTGTAGCAGGAGGTCACAGGAGATTTATCTGAAGAGATGCACATAGAAAGAATTAGCAGACAAGCCATTTCACAACCTCTAATACCCTCACCTTCTTAGTTGCTCAGCTGAAATGCCTTCAGGGATACGTTTTACAGGAGCTCAAAAGTGAACTGGAAACTGCTTAGATCACACAACTTATGCATTTTAAATAGCAGTGTAAAATACCGTGCTTTACAAAAGCCCAGTGTCGTGCTGAGCAGGAAAGCCATGCTCTGGGCAGGGAGGCTGCAAAAGTTGCAGGAAGTACAACAGAGAAAACCCCACATACAGCAAAACAAATCTGTGACTTACTAAAGTTTATGATTAAAATTTAAAGACTGTTCAAGTTTTATTCCCCGTAGCTGCTGCTCCCTGGACAAGAAGAGACGGAGAGAGACTGACCTTGAATAATTAAGCTGGTCTGTGGCACCAGATCAATTGCTGGTATTGGCAGAACTCCACAATCAGGCATTTTGAAATGCAAGTGTCAAAGTGCATGTAACTGTGGGGCTTTTGGTGCAAAGCAGCCAATATAAAGGAGAAGAGGTGAAGAGTGAGAGAAAATAGATTGCGGAGTTTTGAGCACAGTCATGGGGGAGGGATGGGAAAAGTTTTCATTTCCTAACTCTAACAGGGCAAAAATTGCAGCTGACAGAAGCTTGACATGGTTGGGGTTTTTTTCTCCTGTAACCTTGAAGATGTCACCCGGAGCAAGCTGAATGTCTCCTGAGTGACTTAAATCCATCACCAGTTCTGGAAACAGACTGTGAGCAAGTACCAGTCAACAGTTTAATTGAAAATAAACGTTGTAAATCCAGGGGAACCTCTCTGTTCAACATCAATTACTGAACAAACCCGAAAGTGTTTGAGTCCAGGTAGGCATTCCCAAATGTGGTGGATATTTTTGCTGCTGTTTCTGCCCTCCCTCAGATCACAGGGCTAACATGACCCACCAAAATGGAATGTGATGAATTTTATAACATCCAGGAAAGGCTTAATATTAATGTCTGCCAAATAAGACTTTGTATTAATTTCAGGAGCCGTGGGAACTCCTATTTAAATCTCTGCCAATCCCTTGACCTACAAATGTGTATGTGGAAAAGCAGCATCAGGCAGATAAGGTAATCATTGTGTTCCCAGTGCAACAGTCCTGGAGGATGCCCTTGACACTGGAGATATTCCTAAGGCTCTCTGCCAGACTCTTCCAGACAAAATTCAAGACCACTTAGGTGGCCTTCTGTAGAAACAGCAAGGGACAGCAGGCAGAGAGGATTTTTTACACACACAAAGGCCCCAGGTCCCCTGCTCCCCTGGCCAATGGCTCTCTCCAGCCATGAGGAAGGTGGCAAGGTGTTGGCACGGCTGTCACAAGGCACTGGGGACTCTCCTGTTCCCTCTTGCAGGGTGGCCTGTGCAGTTCCTGCCAAAGGAGCAAACAGCATGGGAACAGGGAAGGGAGATGACGCTGCGATTCCACTGCTGGTTCCATAATTTTTATTGCATGTTTTGTGGTCCCTGCTGTTTTTCAGAAAGCTCCAGCATCTTGAGTCCTGTGATGAGACAAGATCTGCATTCCTAGGTGTAGTTTTACAGCTCATCACAAGCTACAGTTTTCTCAAGGTATCTTGTGGATGCGTATTCCAGGAGGAAATCAAAACCAACCCAAATATAATGAACAAAGAAGAGCATCGATTCCTAGCCCAATCTACAAGATTTTCTCATGAATACATGGAGGGGGCGTTCTGGAGTGATCTGAACACCTGGCTCGAAGTGCAGTGTGAGGCAATGAAGAAAGCTTGGTTGTGGGCAGCTGCAGATCAGATGGGCTGGACAGGAAGAAGGACAATGTCTTCCCCATGTTCTCCCAACTCATGGCCACCCTTTCCAAGCACTGTGAGGGCCCTGCACTCACTGCAGCTGGGAGAGCAAGAAGAGATGGCAGAGCCTCTTGGGGATTAGGGGCCACCTGTTCCAGCATCCCTGTGCTACTCCAGCTCCCACTGATGCTGGTGCATTACAGGCCTCCAGTGCCTTTGTTCTCCCCTCCTTCCATTTCATGAGCCTTTGGTTTGCACAGTTTCTATGACAGAGTGAGAGGGAATCAGCAGCCCGGGCTCCCCTCCTTAGTGGAGGTGCTTTGAAACTTTCAAAGAACCCAACTCTTTCCCCACATCCCTGTTAATATGCACCAACTCTGCTCTTGATGCACTCCATTGTAAATGATGTATGAAATGAAATCTCCTCGCTCGCCTAATGCAGAGAAGAAAGGCTCTGTAGGCAACACTACAACATTCCCTTCTAGAGATAAAGGCAGCAAAACCTCAGACTCCCTATGAACATTTTTTTTTAAGTTGTTGCTCTTCAGTGTTGGTGTTTCTCCCTTTTATTTTTTTTTTCTTTTTTACTGAGAGTGGGGATTTGAATTCAGATTTCACAGAGAAACCCAACCACTTACATGTATTTCTAAGCCTTTCACAGCAATTGTGTGACTGTTCCCGTCCCCTCCTCAGAGGGAATAGCAGCAGCAAATTCATTAGCCCCACAAAGCAGCAGAGTGAAAAGAATGGCTTAAAACTTGCAGGAGGGAAGAGGCTGAGTACGTGGGGGATCGACAGTGGATGTTAAGCTTGATCTGGATTTGAGACCTCCTTCCAGTTTTATGTGAAGCTGTTTCAAAACCAGAATGTGTCGGCAGTCTCCGAAGGGAAAAGGGATCAGCGTGGCCCAGGAGCCATGGAGGGAGCAAAGCCTGAAGGTCAGCAGCCTAAAACAGCAAATACACCACAGGCTGCTTCCAAATGATGGATTAGTTCAGGGCAAAGCGAAAGTTGCTGGAAGGGAGATTGGAGAAGGTGACTGAGACATTGCAGGAGGCAAAGAGAAAGTATCTGCTGGTGACAAATACCCACGTGCTGCCCATGAAACCCTTAGCATGAGTTTGCTCCAGGTGGGTCAACCTCAGCAGCTCCTGGGCTTGGAGGGAGCCATTGGAGGCCTCGTGCCCTCCCATGTACTCACCCCATCTCTCACAGAGCTGCCCCACAGCTCTGCTTTGGCCAGGCAGAGCCCAGCTGGGGAGGAAAAGGTCTGTGCTGGCAGAGACAGGCAGTGGCATGTCCTGCAGTGGGCAGGAGCAGTGCAGAGCTGCCCCCTGCCCTCCCCACATCCCCAACAGGTGCCTCATCTCCACTGTGACACCAAACCTGTGGAGAGGATTGAACGAAGCTTTGCAAGAATAAGAGACTTCACAAGACACACTGTGTGAAAGCAGGCACAGGGACCCTCCCAAAGCAGGCCCCACTCTCAAGGGCCTCTTAGGCAGTCCCCCAGACTGTTGGAGTTTTTGATTTCCTCTGGCCAAGGTTACATACCCAGGTATTGACTGTCCTCTGTGGCCAGGACTGAAGGAGACCCTGTCCTGTGGCTGACAGACATTTGGCCACACACTGCCACCTCCACACACTGCCATCACCACACACTGCCATCATCACCCTGCTGCCGTCACAAGCAGCAAACTCAGCTTAGACCTTAAAAAGCTTTAGTAAACTTCCAGGAATGATGCTTTTATAGCTGACAGATGAGCCACCCTGATGGGTTATTAGTCACAGTTAGCCATCCTTGCTAGACTTTACGTCACTAGTGAGTTTTAGGGGCCCTGCTTTCATTCTTCTTTCCCTTTTGTTTGTTCTGAGCAGCAGCTCTCAGAGTGACAAAACAAAATGCTTCAAGGGAGCAGCTGGAGCTTGAAATTAATAATAAAAAGTAGCTGAGCTGATGTTTGGTTGCAGAGTCATACTAACAAGTGTGTGTGTTTCATACAGCCGTGGTGCTCATGAGAAACCTGCTTGGCATCCCCATTTCCATGGAACCACTGCTGGGCTGGCACAACTTCGATGCCAGGGCAGGCAGGGAACCAGGAAAGGGTCCCAGGACTGGAAAGAGCAGAACTCCTGAATGTCAAGGTTCCCTGGGCACCACTGAGACTGGTGACAAGCACAGCCACGGACACTCCCAGCAGGTATTTGCCTTGCCCAGCACCCATTCCCTGTTCCTGTGCTGCTTGCAGGGAGATGGAACCCACAGGAGGAACCCACATTCATTGAAACACCAGAGACACACCATTACATCTGTAATAAATCTGCCCATTTTTCATACAAGAAGGTAAAATCTGCATGAGTTAAGTGTATTTTCAAAAAAATGTCCTAAAGCCCAAAAGGCCAGATGAATGGCCACACAGTTCCACAGTGCTGCAATGAGTTCAGCTAGACTTGACCTCCTTTCTACCCCTTGAATATGAAGTTAACAGCAAAAATATCTGTTTATCTGAGAATGGCATTGCTATTTCATAAAGCTTCTTTATTTTCCTTTCTGTACTGGAAAAATTCCCCAACCTAAACTGAACATTACTGCAGGCAGATTTTATTCTCATTGTTCAAGGGTAAGAAGTGAATGGGAACGGCAGGAGGCCAACTATTCTCTAGCTACACAAAGTGAAAATGATATTTTGAAGAAGATCAAAACCAGTAGCAAATATTCAACCCCTTCCATGATGTGTCGTATAATTTTGGCTGCAGACAGGTGACAGCAATACAGTACCTCAACCCTTGTGAGCAAAATGAGATGCAACAGTTTTTAATCAAACTCCTCTCAGGGAACATAAACCAGAGGAAAGCAGACAAAATAACAAGAGTGATTCTCAGGCAGGTCTGCTTGAGCTGTGATTAATAGTAACAACAATAAAAAAGGTTTGTATTCCCAGACTTTGCCTTATCCTCTACTACTTTTGAAGCACTGCCATCTTATTAAAGAAAAAAGAAAAAAATCCCCATATTATTCCCTTCCTAGGACTCTGACAGGAACAAATCTGACAACTAAATAGCCAGGGTGCTCCTAACTGATTGGCTTCACTGCATAACATGAGGAAAAATGGAACCCCTCTGCTGCTGCTTCTGCTTCTCCGTCTGCAAACACATCAAAACAAACACATTCAGGACTCAAAACTTTCAGGAAAACACACACACATTTCCTGGCTTGCAAGTTCCTTCTTTTTGCAGGACATGAACATCTCATTGACACAGCCATCCTTCCTCCTATTTGGTACCACAGGTGGTAGCTAAGGCAGGAAAGTGCTGGAATAAACATCTCAGAGGTTTCAGTCCTGGAAAATGTTAACTGTGTAGTGGCTGCTCTGTTGGGAGGGAGTTTGCTGCTTGAATGATCCTGATTGGCACCTCAGGGCAGGTTTGGGTGAGGTGGGGCTGGTTGTGCTGCTCTCCACGAGGGCTTAGCAGCAAAGAGCCCATCCCTGCACCATCCCAGGGACACAAAGACACACAGCAGCAGAGTTTTGCTCCTTGCAGGTGTTCCTGGCCACAAGACTCTGCCATTATTTGTCCAGGAGGAGAGAAGAAACACAAAGCCAAGCAGAGAAGGTTAACTCAGTGCTGCACCCCTTCAAAAGTCTCCAGGAGATTTCTGTGAATAAATCAGGATTGAGGCAGAATCAGCACCCAGAGGGGCAGGAGACAACTCACTGCAGCCACAGAGCCACACACAGGGAAGCAGCTTTACAAACAGAGCTTTGGGGGCTCCTCGAGTGACACGAGCCCAGAAGGATGCTGCCTTGCACAGACACCGTTTTAAGCTCTTAGAATACATGAAAACAAATCTGGTGACCACAGCACGAGTTCAGGAAGAGCCCTCAAACACTGCCAGTGCCCACTGCGGGGTGCGGGAGTGGGGCTGGCTGTCCCCAGCAGGAGCAGGCTGGTGCAGAGCACCCCTGGCTCCCTGGTACCCGTGCTCTGCCAGCAAACATCAAACATCCCCTGGCAGGCGGCTCCGCCGTGAACCTCATGTCAGACACATCCCGTCAGACTGAACCCAGAGGGCACTGTCCAATTATAAAGGAAACCTCAGAAAAGGTTTAGAGCTGGAGAGGAGCACGCAGCAGCTTTACCTGCAATTGCTCAGCCAAGCCCATGAACGTGGCAACCCCCCGTTCCATTACAGCTGTGCTAATAGTAATCGTTAATCAGTTATTTAAAGTCATTCACATGAAAAGCTGTGAGCTTTTTTTTATTATTTTTTTTGAAGCTAGTATAAATCAAACTTATAGGCAAAAGAATAAATACAGAGAGACAGCTGTACAGATCACACTGTCACACCAATCACTGCTTAAAAGCACACACTGTAAATAGCAGACTAAATTCACCCCCAGTGGAATGCCATTGACTGCACGGGCTGGAGCTGCAACAGGGACAAATTGGCCTATCAAAAATACATAAAAATTTAGAAACAGAATTCAATGACGTGTGGAAGCGATTCATCACAGCTATGTCACTTAAAATGACATTATCACTAGCAAACCCATTAAATATTGTGGGTCTCATTAAGGTTCCTAAAGGACCAAACAACAAAGGAGTTGGCAGTGGTGGGATGAGGCAGGAGGAGATTTGTATGCTGACCCAATGACCAGGGCCACTGGCTACTCCCCAGGTCCTGAGCCTGGGAAGGACACAGCCAAGGAGCTGCAGGGTGACAGCCCAAGCAGGATGTGGCCACACCATGTTCTGGTGGTGCTGGCAGCAGACACAACATTGTCACCAGATCCATGCAACAGCAGTGCCACTCGTTCCTCAGTCTACTGTCTCACAAATGGAAGAGTAAGTCCATCAAAGCATGGAGCCCAGCGTGTTTGTCCTCCTCGTGCAGGTTTCTGTGGCAGCATCCCAGTTCCACAACTGGGGTGATGCTGCTCTAGCTGGCTTTGCATTCTCAGTACAGCAGCTGCAGTTGGCAAAACGAGCCCTGCAGGGAGTGGCAGGGAAAGAAAGCGGACACCTTCACTTGTGTGTGACTCTCATGGTGTGACAATGACCTCAAGCCCTCCAGGGGCCACTCATCAGCAGTGGGAGCTGACTCACAGCAGTGCCTGCACAGCTGGGTACTGGATGTAGCTCCAGCAGGAGCTGTGAGATTGAGCCAGGGCATGATGAGGGTATCGCAGAATGTACTTAATGACAATAATCATGTTTTCATGGAGATGGGCTGAGGAGCACTGCCTAGGTGTGGGAGTGTCCAGACTGAGCAGGGGCCCTTCTGCTCAGGGGCTTGGGCTCAGGTAGCCATGAGGGCCAGGATGGCTCCAGAGACAGCCCAGCCTAGGTGGGCAGAGCCCAGCCAAGGCCAGGCAGCGAGAGGGGAGTGGGTGGAATGCACAGCCCAGCTGATAGAATAAAAGAACAACCAACTCTTTTCTCTCGGGGGGGAAAAAAAAAACAAAAAAAAAAAAAAAAAAAAAAAAAAAAACACCACCAAACCAAAATCCCTCAGGTTGCTAAATTGCCTTACCAGGATTTGATATTTGCAGATACAGGGCCAGGCAGCCTCAGTCACAAAACATTTCATTACTCTTACTCCAGCTGTGGGTTGTACTCTCCCACTCTCTCACACAGACCCGTGGCAGGGGCATGGAGACACTGACTTCTGCCTGCACACCACGGCATTTCAGCCCACTGGCTTTGCAATGTCCCTCCTCTGGTAATTTTTTTAAATGGTTAAGGACAGCAGGTACACAGGAGCACAAATAGAAGCGTTGTCCCTTCGGAGATGTCACAGAGAGGTCTGACAGCAGCGTGGGAACACGTGTCCTGTGTCCTCCCCAGCTGGGGACACCAGGCATGGCTGCTGGGGCAGAAATGGGCACATCCAGCCCAGGCAGCAGGTGAGCATTCCCTCGATTTGTTCACAGGCTTTCACCTGGAAGAGAGAGGGCAGGAACAGCCATCCACCCTTGGTGTAATCGAGGTGTCACGATGCATTAGTCTGGAGACATAAAAGAACAACAGTTGCATCTTAAACTGTGATAGTTAATTTATTATTGCAGAATTGAAAGGCAAAGCATAAGAAGGGCTTTTTTCCACACCCTGGATAGATTGTTAAAAACCAGATACAATAATCTTTTTTTCTTTTTTTTTCCTCATGGCTATAAAAACAGAAAGCTACCAGGGGAATCAAGAAGAGAATTGTAGGCTTCATGGCAACTTATGTCTCTGAAATTCTTCACCAAATATTTCTAACAGGAGTTTCTAACAATCTCAAGCTGTATGACTGCTTTTTGTTCTTCTGCTAATTGATGTTTTTACACAGCACCATACCTAATCCCTGCCTCTTAAATCAAATTTTATTAAAATTCCTTTAGCAGTGCAATGAGAAATAGTCATTTGGGCTTTTATCCATTTATTCTAAAATCCCAAAGCATTTTCCTTGCATCTGGTGGGCCTTGTAGGCAAGAGCTTTTATCCTCTAGTGACTGAAGGATGCACCAATGTAACAAAACTGGGTGCAACTTAAATAGTGTCACACATGAGCATGCAGCAAGTCTGGCCAAAGAACAGCCTGTCCTCCCTCATCCAGCCCAACTGAGGCTTTTGTTTTAAAATGGTCATTCCAGAGCATGATTTGTTCTCACATCTCTACTCTTCCCTCCCAACCACAGCTTGTTCCTCAAAGAAGCAGAAATAACCCAGAAATGACCAGTTTCTTGGGAGCAGTGAATTGTTTCCATTCCCAATGGATTATGCTACCAATCAAATCCAACATCTCACTAGCCTGAATACCTACACTTTATTCACAGCTGGAAATGTGTCAAAACCAGTGAGGACACCAAGAGGTGTCCTTCAGATTAAAACCAAAGTAAATTCTATCCAATTTTTTCCAGATTTTGATTACTGGATGTGGGTAACAGGAATCTGAGATCTATCAGTGAAACCTGGGCTGCTACATGAGGTAAAAGCAGTGTAAATGTTACCACAGACCTCTGGAGGGTTTGGGGTAAGAGACAGACTTGGACCACATTTCCAAATCAGATGCTGATGGTTTGAAGAAGTCAGACAGCAAGATAAAAAAGACAATGAAATGGAAGTGGAACCAGAGGCTCTGTAGTCTTGATCCTGCCTCCCTTTGTGTCCATCAGTCTAAGGGTTGCCTCTCCCAGACTCATCTGGTAAAAACTGTGGGTGTAATTTGGACGTACAGCAGGAAGCAAATAAGGCAACTTTGTCCATAAAGGAAATTTTCCCCACATTAGGAAGCAAATAACTTCAGGAAAGGACAGTTTGGGCTCTGTATACATTGTGGGTTTGTATGACTGCAGTAAAATGTCTGCAGAGCCCAAAGTAACGCGTTTCCTAATTCTCTTGATGTGGTTGGAGTTCAGCACAAAGTGGGATCCTAAATGAAATATAGCTATCACAGGCTGATCCTTCTCACTCAGATATTCAGTTTTACACCAAGTCACATCCATGCAGAAGCACACATACATCCCCAGCTCTGCAGGCACACCCATCCACCTGCCCACAGAAGATTTTTTGGATGCTCTGCTGTGACATTTATTGACAAAGCCCCGGAGGTATTGCACCTATTCTTTCCGGCATTACCCGCGTAGTGCAAGATATAAAATTCTTGGTAGATGTTCTGAGTTTGTATTTAATAGACCTGGAGGCTCTGAGTGCCTTTTTCACAGATTGTGTTCCAGCTGTCTGCCGATATTTGAATGTGCAGGTCTTGGTCCCATGCTGTGCAAACAGGCAGCCTCCCACGCATTTTGTGTACCAGGAGTAATTTATGAGTCTATCTATAAAGGAAATAACAGTGCGCTAAGAAGGGGTTATGTAAAGCTCTGAGATTGAGAAGTAGCTCAGTTAACTCAGTACAACTTTCCCAACATCACCGTTATGTTTCAGCTGATTTACAAATACAGGAGGCCTTCAACTGGTGATTCATGTTCCTTCTGAAGCAGATGGGGGGGGAGGGAGGAGGTATAATCACTGTCTCTGCATAAATCTCATGTCACTGAAAGGCTCCTACCTTGAAACCTCATATTCATTAAACACCTTTTGCAAATACGAATGTCTGAACTGAGCTGCAAGTCCCAAGGCACAAGGGGATGTTCTGGTACCAACCAAATGGATGAAAAAATAACATATGAGGTGCCAGCCATTCGTTTTCCGTCTCATGCCACAGGGTTTCTTGCAAATTGCCCTTTATTGCAGATACTACAGGCAGTGCATTAGAACCCCCGGGGCAGTGCCTGACGCCTCTGTCAGGAGCTGTGGAGGAGCACTGAGGCTGCAGCAGAGCCAGGGCAGAGCCTGAAGGGAGTGACCATCACCACACACAACGATCCACGTTGGGCTCTGAGGGCTGATCAAAACAAAATCTACATTTGCAGGACCCTTTTTTTAATGTTTCTCCCTCCAAAAATGGAAACCAGCCTTTAGATATTGGAGACACCTGTCTGCAAACCATTTCAGTCCTGCTTCTCAAAGCCAGTGAGCAGATAATGGGGTCTGAGCAGCAAAACCTTTTCTAGTTCAACAGCAGATTGTGTTTAGCAGCCTCACATCCCTTCTCAGTTGCAAACAAGACACAAAATGCAAAAGTTGCAAGCCACTCAGCTTAACAAGTTCAGCATTATTTATTTAATCTCCCTCAGAACATGAATATTTAAAGTGGACAACGACCTCTAAGCAGAAGAAAATTATCAAAATCCATATGTGCCACCTCTCCAGCCAGAGGCCAAGCTGAGTTTGCTGCTCAGCTCAGGTCAAAGGGGAGCAGAGCAGAGGCATCATCCTTCATCTCAGTGAGCTGCCACCCAGCTGTCCCCGGCGTGGCACCGACCTGCAAAGCTCCTACTGCCACAAATCTGCCTGCAAGCCACCTGTGTGTGTCCCCAGCCTGCAGCTCCTCACAGGCAGCAGGGCAGAGCCAGCAGTGCCTGGCATGTGGCCACAGCAGAGCCTCGTGCTCAGGTATGTCCCCAAAGAGGTGACAGGGTCTGAGATTTTGGCAGGCAGACAGGCTGCCCAGCCAGAGGTCACAGCCCTTGTGCTGTGCTGCAGGCTGACCTGGACTGTCAGATGAAAGGTTCAATCCCAAGTGAAGGTTTTCACAAACATTTCTCCCCACCTTACCCCAAGCTGGTGCCAGCATCAAACATTTTTAACCTCACAAAATATTCTATCCATTTTTACTCTCCCTAAAAAAAGTTTTCTCCTCTCCCAGCTTTCTTGAGACTGTTACTAACATGCTATGCATTTTTTTTTCCTTTTTGCAAGCATTTCTATAAAAATCCTCAGATATCTAGACAAAACCACTGACAATTCTCCCCAAAAACCACCAACTGGTTTGGTTTGAAGATTTCAAGACAAAACCAACGGTGGACATGGCATTTTTTTCCCACATTTTTCAGTCAAAAACATTGCTGATCTGGAGAGGTTTCCTGATGGTGTTAGGAGCACCTCTGAGACCCATGGTGGGGCCAGCCCCAGCCCCATGCAGGCACTGTGGGGCCAGGAGCAGCAGCACCACCTGCATGGGATTTGTCACCACCAGCATCACACGGGCCAGAGATGTCAGGCAAATGGAGCCACGTGGAGCTGGCTCATCTGGAAATCAGAGATAATCATATTTTCCTACCTGGCAGGCCCATTAGGGGATATCTTCATTAGTGCTGGGGAGGCAATCAGAATGTCACCATGATGAGAGCCATAAAAAGCTGTCCCTGCATGGTGTCAGTCACAGCCAGCCAGCCCAAGCCCAGTCCTACCCTGTCTCCTCCTGTCACACAAGTGAGACAGCCCAGATTTAAAAGCCAAGGAACTGTCTGCCATTTTCTCTGGTGGTTTAGCCACTGGGACTCAAGCTTTGCCAACTGTTAGCACCTAATGTTGCAACCAGCACATTTCAGCTTCAGCTTGTGAGATTTCTGGCATTTCACTTACAAAGATGCTGAGTTCCTAAAAAAAGCACTTTTTTTTGCAATGGAAGCTTCTCATGAAAAATTGTTCACACTCATTTTTTTCACCGAAGTGTGCTGAAAGCCAAAGAAAAAAAGCCAAGAAGAAAGCAGCAAGCAAGTAGAGCTGGAAAACTCCCTGGGGAGATGAGACCCTGGCTGGTGTCATGCCAGTGCAATGGTGTGATTCGCTCTGGTGTCTGCTTTTCAGGGCTGGGACCTTCACAAGTTTCTCCTTCTGTCCAGGAAAAGGAAGAGCTGAAATAATCATCACCAAGGGACAGGGCCACACAAAATCTTCCCTCTGGGATGTGAATCCATCCCTGACACAGGAATGCCTGTGCCATCCAAGAGAGAGGCTGGACCCAGACCAGGTTGGGCTCTGGGATGGCTCCATTCTGATCTCACTGGTTTTCAGCAGCTCCTGCAGGAATCAAGCACTTCCCAAATGTGTTCTCACCTCAACAACGGAAATCCCAGCTCTTCCAAACTGTCACTTCTTCAGGCAGACCCAGCACCCTGCCCTCCTCCTCATCCTGACAGCTCAGGAGAGAAAGCAGATTTCTGGGCGCAGTCTGACACCAGGCCAACCTGAAAGTTGAAAATCAAAGTGGATGAGAAGTAGATTCATTATAGGCTAATTAATCCAGCAAAAGGCTCCTGCACAAAGGTTGATGACATTCACTTCAGGATAATTTTGAAATAAATATGAGGATTCATAGAAGGAAAAAATGCAGTCGGGAAAAGATTATTTTTGAAGCATAAATACAGCTTATTTCTAGCCCCCCTCCTCCACATATCAATTAATGAAGCAAATCATCTGTCTGAATCAAAGATGTGGGAGAAAAACACAGTTATCTATTTGAACTACAAAAAAATTAAAGGATTTAAAATGAAACATATAATTAGCCTGTAGGACTCTCTGCTGTAGGTTATTGAGGCAAAAAGAGAAAAAAACCCCTTACTAACTTTCAAAAAGGACTCGACAGCTACAAGAATAGGTTTTGCTGCGCTGCAAAAGAGGGGAAAATGTTCATCTTCTGGAGACAAGCATGTCCAGCCAGAGCCCAGTCATGGGCTACAGTGTTTGTAATTCTGCCCTTACACGAACTCCAGCTGTTGTCAAGTTTTGCCCAGCTTTGTGTTCTTTTACTGGTCTTAATTTTATTTTTTTACCTACAATCAGGAGCATCTCTCTGCCCCCACTACTGCACGCCGTGGTCCCAGCCCTCACTGGGGCAGCTCTCCATGTAATCACCTGACTTTCCCAGGACAACAAGGGAAACTGGGAGAGGGCAAACACCAATGAACAAAACCTCTCACCTGCCAGGTCCCGTGCTGATGGCACTGGTGATTGCAGCTGCTGAACCTCCATCAGGGATGGCAGCTCTGAGCCCCCCGAGACCAGGCAATCAGCAGGGAGCACCCAGCATGCCAGGCTCCATCCCTGCTGTTCCTGCTGCTGGGATGGAAAGCTTGCAAAGAGCTCTTCACACGTGCCTTGGGTTATGTAACCAAAAAAATGTTTATTCTATTCCCTCTGTTGAAATCGGCTGGGGAGGTGTTTTCTTTATCTCTTGTAACTCCAGGGGAGAGGGGGCAGGTGTCTTCTGATAATGGCCCAGCTGTTAAAACCAGGTGGGGCAGTGTTCTTATCTCTTTCCACCCTTTGGGGGGTATCTCCTGTTAATGGGCCATTAAAGCTCACCAGTNCCACATCTGCCACTCCAGAAGAGCTTACTTTAGGACTGCTTCCAACACCCTGACCAACAGGGTCAGGTTGTATTTCTGACTCTGTCAGGGTTTATAGGATTTTGTTTGTTTGTTTTTGTTTGCTTGTTTTTTGTCCTACTATATTTGTATTCTTAGTATTTTTACTAGGGAACTGTTACTCTTATTCCCAAATCTTTGCCTGAAAAGCCTTTATTTGCAAAATTATAACAATTTGGAAGGGGAGGTGGAATTACATACTCCATTCAAGGGAAATTCCAGCTTTCCCTGGAAGATACCTGTCTTCCCAGACCAAGACAACACAGCATTTCCATCAGCCCCCGTGCTGCAGGACACGGTGCTGACGGGCAGCAGTTGGCAGGGCAGGCTGAGTTTCCCCCAATTAACTGTGTGATGGTGCTCTGCAGGCTCCTGGGCAGCAGCTGGCACGGGGCACTGGCAGGACAGAGCTGTGCACCAGGGCAGCCAGCACGTTGTTAGAGCTGAGGATGAAATGAGGAGCTCAATGTCAAACCCACCAGGTCAGCCAAAGACTCAGCAGATGCTGAGTATGTAGATGTTTACAGAGGTTGATATTGGTCTGGACAAGGCTGACTCTGACTTTCACAGATAGAGCACCAGAACACTCCTTAGCAGGCGTCTTTTTTTTCCTAGAGATTATCACTTGCATAAACATGAAATACCTGTGGGTCACGTCTGAAAATCCCTCTTTATCATCACTGTTTATTTGGAAATGGAGAGGTGCCAGGCAGGACAGGCACCACTTATCTCCCCCCAGATCCTGGATCTGTGCCTAACCTTCAGCATGGCTCTGGTGCCTCTGCCTGCACCACTGCAGAAACGAGTGCAAAACCCCATCACAGGGAGCTGCAAGCATTTTCCTAAATGCTTGTACCACTGAAAACACCTCAAAGCCAAGGGGAAACTCCTGCTTGGTGCCTGGGTGGAGCTTTTGGAAATGGGCAGTTCAGCATAACCCAGTCATGCCCAAGGCAGTAACAATTTGACACCTCTGCAGGTAGAGCAGAGGTTCCACCAGTTGAGTTTAAGAATTTGCATGTCACTTGATCATGATCTTAGGGGAAAAAAAAAAAAAACAAACCAAAAAACACCACAGTGAACCGAAAATTATTCCCTCACAAATAAGATCACTTTGACTAAGTTACTTGCTTCCCCTTCAGAAGAGATTTAAGGTTTTCCTCTCTTCCTCTGCAATCTGGCTCCCTTTTGAAGTTAAAAGAAAGAAAGGTTCAGGGGCTTTTTTACTTAAGAAGAAAAAACAACCTTCTCTTCTTTGAAACTATTTTTTTTAGACAATTGCTGTCTCAAATTTTAACAAATATTCGCTAATTTGCACCTTGTTCAAAAGCAAAACAGTAGGTTTGATTTTTTTTATTATACTTTTTTTGCATACTGAATGTTACTTTCCCTTTCTTTGTCTTAGTGGCAGAAGGGAGAGTCTTAAAGAAATCAAACTACAAGCTCCCTTCCAGATTTTCACAATTTGTTATATAATTTCTTAAAAGGAGCCATAAGGCCACTTGGAGGGAAAACAGAAATCTTCTAAAAAGAAGAAAGAAAATAGATTTTTTCACCCATCTTCTTGTAGATGAAGTAGATGAGACTAAAAGAGGCATTTCATTTGAAACATTGAATTTGAGCCCAAGAAAAAAAAAGCTGACAAGGTGTCCCTGCTAGGAAATTCATTCTCAGCAAGCAGACAGAGGAAACCAAGAGACTTTCTTCAAGGACAAAGAGAAAAGTTTGGGAAAATATGAGCTCAATTTAAAACACCCTTTTTTTGTGTTTTGGGGTGTTTGTTTTAAATTTCTCTTTCCCAAGCTGTATGAGAGGAGATGTGTGGGTTTGTTTTCCCCAGGAGCAGAACTGGGGTTCTGTGTGTTCCAGGTAGGGCAGGTGCAGTGATGATGGGCAGGACTGGGAGCAGGCAGGGCTCTGTGTGTGTGTCCCTGCAGCTCTGCCTCATGAACACCACTGGGCTTTAACGCTGGAGCAGGATTTTAGGAACCAGGTACTCGGGGCTGCTCACACTGCTCTGTGTTGCTCCAGCAACAAGGAGCTCATCTGGGCAGCCACGGAGATTTCCCCTGCAAGGACAACCCCACCAGGATCTCAAATGGGGTGGCCAAAAAACGGGGAGCAGAGAGGGTCAGCACCATGGTGCTCCTGCACTTGAAGGTTTGGGGTGGGTTTGGGACCAGCCCTGTCAGACACTGCACCCCCTTTCCAAGCATCCCATGTGGAGAGGCTGGGAATGAGTGGGACCTCCAGACACCTTCACCCCTGAGTCTGCCTCCATCTGCTCCCTCCACACAGGCACCCTTCACCCACCTGCATGGCCACGAGGGAAGCTGACGAATGCTCCCAGCCTGTCCTTTCCCAGAGGGAGCACAAGCAGCAGATCCTCACTCCAACCCCAAACCACACTGACAGCCCCAACAATTCCATCTCTTCCAGTCCTCTCCTCCAGGATGGGCTGAGAGTTCCTCACCCCCAGCCCCACCCTGCTTCAGCCCCCTGCAGCTCCTCAGAGGGAGAGAAACCCCAAAGCTGCTGGGCAAATGGTGAACACTGCTCAGGGCTGGGGGTCCTTCAGGCCAGGAGGGACTGGGGAGGCAGTGAGAGCACAAAGTGAGAGCCAGAAGTCGTAAGGATAAAGGTGTTTCTGTGTAAGACAGGCTGATTTTCACACCCTGCACTGGAGATGGGCAGGGGTAAAGACTGAATGGTTCTGGGAAGGAAAAACCAGCCCCTGGCTTGTTGTTGTCAGTTTATGAGCACCAGTGTGTGCGGTGGTGGGTGTGTTTGCACAGCTCTAATCAGCTAAACAGTTTGTCTGTAGCCCAGCAAGAGTGGCAAATTAACCCAGGATTCTGCTGCTGGAGACATTTTGTACTGAAAAGATGCGTTTGGTGGCAGACTCACAGATTCCTTCCTGGATCACATATTTCCATCAAGGATGTTTTCTCTCCAACATAAAGCAAAGGAAAACAAAACCAAACAGCCAAACCCCCTTTCCAATAAGAAGAAATGAGCTCAAGCATCAAAACATATCTGCTATTTGCTTACAGAAAAATACAAAGTCAAAGCCTTCAACTAGCAGACTTTCAGGTCTTTTCAACTCAAAACATCAGTTCATTTACAAATTTCCTCCAATTTTCTTAATACTTTCAGATGAAAACCAAACCAATATTAATCCAAATGCAATTTCCCTTTTTTCTCTTTCCATCTTTTTTCATTGAATTTTCCCTCTGGGACCATCCCCATCAGCTCTCTCCTCCCCAGGGAGCTCTGCAGATCCATTCAAGGATGCACAGCCAAGATCAAAGTTTCCATGTCCCTGTTCCAGCCTGCACCACATCAGCTGAACTCAGACCCTGCATGAGGCACATGGAAGGTCCAGTCCTGCCCCACCTGCCCAGGTGTGCCTCTGCTTCTCTTAGCCAAGAAGATGGACTGCATTTTTTGTCTCCCTGGTGAGAACACAGCACAGCAGCTGCCTCCACCAACCGAGGAGCAGGAACCCGTGCACCTGGTCAAATCCTTTCATGGGTAACTTGATCATGCAAATGAAAAGTGTTCTGCATTAATATAGCCTGGCCATGATGCTATTACAATAAAGATAAGAGACCTGAGTTCTCACTACACCAGGGGACAGGTTTCAACCACATCCTGCCTCATTAGCAGCCACCCTGTCCCTCGTGCAGTCATTAAAGGTGCACTACAAAGCTCTAGCTGTGTGAGGGGACAGGGACAGGTGAGCAGGGCAGAGCATCATTCCTGCTCCTTCAACACACATGGCAAGGTCACCACTGTTTGCTCTTTTTCCTCCCTCTATTCTTTACCTGCTTGGTTTTCACAGATTAAGAAAACCAGGTTTCAGCTTTGCTGGCCCAGATTGTTCCTCCCTCCTCCCCAGCCATATTGAAAGACACAGGAGGGTATTTATACAAGGAAATCTTTGCAGAGAATCCCCTCCTTGGTCCCTATAGAGCACTGAGTTTGTTCTTCCCCAGCTCCATGCAGCAGAAAAGCTGCTTTCAACCCTACCTCCTGCAAAGACAGCTGTGCTAGCCCCAGCAGTGATGAGCCTGCTCCTGCCTGCACAGCCATCACTCCATGCCTGCATTGCCTCCACCCTGGGCACGTCCCAGCCCTGCTTTTGGTGGCACATGGGATTCCCATGGTCCTGCAACCCTGGCCTGATGCTCCAGGCTGCACCTCTTTCTCCATAGCTTGTGGGACTGATTCCTGCCTGCAGCTCAACAAGACAAATATCTCAACACAGAGACATTTCTCCAGTTATTATTTTTTCTTAGCTTTTGGTAGCAAACTAAGGGAGGCAGAAGCTGAGGTCTCCTCCTCGCTGCTGGCACCCTTGTGCTCCCAGGCAGGAGCCATTCCCACAGCCCCTCTCTGCAACTAATTCCCCAAGCTGCTTCCCAGCATGCAGGGGAGAGGAAAAGATCATTATTGCTTTCAAAATGAGACTGTGAAGAAAATATACAACCAGTCCAAAACCGTAATTGTATTTCCCAGGGCAGCCCTTTGCTGCCAGATACACAAGGAACCCAGCTCCAGCTCTGGCTCCTCATCCACAGCCAGCTCTGGGCACACAGCACATCAGTGCCCAGGGCACTACAGCCTGCTGTGGGGCAGGGCAGGCATAGGAAGTCCCTGGAAGTATTTAGGGCCAGGCTGGATAGGGCTGTGAGCAACCTGGTCCGGTGGCAGGTGTCCCTGCCCGTGGCAGGGAGTTTGGAATGAGGCCACTTTTAAGGTTCCTTCCAACCCAAACCATTCATGAACCTGTGATTCTGTGATTCCTTTTTTAGGATTCCACGGGCTGATGGTGCTGCCTGCTCTGTAGGGATCAGGCTGAAAGCTGCAGCCACAGCCTCCACCACTCCTTCCACAGCCCTCACCTCTCCTCCCACAGCCCCAGGGTTTGGCTGCAGGGTGCTGCCCTCCCAGCTGGAATCAGCAGGCTTAAATGGGACCATACCCCTGAGGAATCTGTGCATTGCTGCCTCCCCTCCCAGCCCAAAATCTCAGGGGGAGCTGCCCCACACTCGCCCTCCCTGTGGGTCTGCTCCCACCCGATTGCTGCTGCTGCAGCCCCCATCCCCTGTGCCTCGTGGGGTTTGAAGTGCTATGTTTGTTTTTCCTTCACCATAGACTCTCAAGAACAAATGTGAAAGCCGGGGAAAGAGCTCCTAATGCCCCATATGTTTCCCCTCAGGAGCAGAGCTATTCCTTACTGCGCTTTAGACTTTTAAGATGTTGCTGCCTCTTTTTTTTTTTCCCTTCCTTGCTGCTGCAGAGCCAGGAGCCAGGCTTGGGGAGCAGCTGAGCATCCCCAGCCCCAAAACGGGGGGCAGGATGGGGCTGATGGCTCCTGTCCCACAGGCAGCTGGCCTGCCTCCTCCCAGCAGCTGTAATGAAACGCTTTGAACCTAAAAATGAAAAGAGAAAGGGAAAGGATGTTCCCTTTCCTCCCCTGACAAATCCACACGCACGCACACACTCCTGCGGACTTCTCCTTCGCCTGGTATATCAAATGGCCGTGTCTTTTTGAAGTTACCATGGCAGTGAGAGCAGAGCAACAGCACAACTCACAGAGGGGGAGAGAGCAAAGGAAAAATGCCGGCACAGGGAAGGGGAGGACAGAAAGGGGCCGAGAGGATCCTCTGATGTCTACAAGATGTGGTGCGGGAAAGGCTTTCCCACCGGAGAAATTAAAATAAGCAAATAAATATGCAGCCATGAGAGGGCAGACAGAAAGTAAAGAAAAGTGAGATCAGCGAGCAGAGCTGGGAAAAGGACTGAAGTAGAAGCAAAGCAGAGACAGAAATGCAACTAATTAGAGAACAAGGTGTGTACAGAAAGAAAAAGAGATGAAGGTGAAAAAGGATTTGGCATCCAAAGCTAGAACAAGGATAATTTCAGGAGACAAAACAAGAACTGCCAATGACAGGTTGCTTTGGAGCAGCCAGTGCAGCCACTGCCAAGTCTCAGGGGTCCCCTCCACT
>VXBB01010671.1:31541-47558 GCA_013399915.1 Illadopsis cleaveri
CCCTCTTGGCTGGGTTTGTTTGCACTGAGCAGCTCAGTACAAGGCTGAGCTCAAGGGTGCTCCGCATCAGGAAAACCTCACCCCCTGCCCAGCCCCACACTACATCTGCTCCCTGCAAATCCAGGCTGACCCCACACATTATCACATCATCCCTGCTGTGTGTCCACGGGCTGTAGCAGGTAGGGGAACTCTGGATGCTTCAGAAAGCTGGCACAGAGAGAGAGCAGAGGGTGGGGAGAAGGAGGGCCAGCCTTATCTCAGCCCAGACGCTGTTGCTGGTTGCACGCACTCACGCTGAGCCGCTCCTCTCCTCTCTGTGCCATGAGAGCTCTCACTTCAGAATCCTGTCCCCACTCAGTGAGGAGCCAAGCCTTCCCTCTGCACCTGGATAATGCGAAGCTGGGAGCCCTAAGGAGCTCACGACCAGCCTAGAAAATCCCTTGCACGGCTGGCTGAGAAACCACCACTGACCTGTCTTCCAGCCAAGATCAGGTGTCTTCTAGCATGGATCTGATCTACCCCAGCAACAAGGACTCGACATTTCCCTCTTGGGCTATTCCACAGATTTCCTTGCCAGAAAGTCATTCAAAGCATCCCATTTTTTCTCAGCATGAGTCTGTACTCCCAGTAGAGCCATGCTAAATAATTCCTTTTTTTGCTTTGGAAGTTTAAAATCTTCATCTGTCATTTTGGCATTGTACCTTATTTAAAATGGTTGACATTTCTTCAATTCCAGGCTTACCTGGAGGGTGCTAAGCAGAAGACCAAGAGACTGGAAAACTTTCCAAAGCAAAAATCTTATAGAAGAGGAGTGTGGGATGAAAACAGCATCCCACGCATACTTAAATACCAGCATCCAGAGTGAGCAGGATTATGATTGCTTGGCCTGAAACAAATGGTTCCACTTTTGCTGCCGCTAATACCATTAAATAACCAAGAGAGCGAATGTCACTGATTAGAAAATAGCACAGAGAGTTGGCAAGCACTAATCAACTTCACAGAAATGTTAACTTTCAGGCCTAAAAAAAACCCCCTTGGCAGTGTCCCTGTGAAGTTATTTCAGGTGAGGCTCTGCATACAGGAGCTGTCCCTTCACATTAGGCTGGATGCCTGCTTGCCACACGCTGCACGGTGAGCCCTTAATGCTTTTCAATTACATGACAAGAAAAGCAACTTATTGGTGCTCTCTATGTTAATGTCCCGATATTTTTCATATTTATGATATCTAATTACGTCTGCTCCTGATAGTGATGTAATGTTTAGGTATGGGAGATTGAGAAGGCCGCTCTAATGTTAATATATTTACATTATTAAAAAGTAATACATTACACAGGCAGTCTGCTGCGTGGGGCTGGATTTCTAGAGGAGCTCTCAAGGCAAATCCATTATCTTTTCCCTCCTCCTGTCCCCTGTACAGATTCTGATAACTGGCAGTGTTTAAAGTGACTGCAGCTGGTATCGTGGTGCCAAAAGGGAAAAGGTATCTTACACATGCATGAAATTAAATAGGCCCAGGGGTCTCAGAGGACCACACTGCATTACCAGGCAGAGGAATTCAAGACATTAGCTGAGAAGATCAGCACTGCAAAAATGGTGCAAAAAAAAAAACCCTCAAGAGGGCTGGAGAAAGGCGGGCTTCCTGTGTAGTGCCATCAGAGGCACTTTCTGTGAAAATCTTGTAGCTGGAAGAGAAGTCTCCTCAAGCCCCTTTGGTTTCAAACTGCCTTTTCTCCTTTGGCCAGGGAATCGTGCATGTCTGATGATCATCAGGACATACTGCACATCTTATTGCCCTCTTCAGATGAGGAGAAATGATGTATTTATAGGAGAGGCTGAGCTGCTCTGTTCCCTTAGGATCACCTTCTGGGAGGGACACGTTCCCTTTGGGACTGTCTCCTCCTCAAGTGCCTCCTCACCCATCACATCTTTGGAAGTTCACCGAAGAGGCCAAGACCCAGGCTGGTGCTTCATACATTTTTTAGGCACACCTCAAGTAGCTAACTCAGAGATAAAATGTGTTATTCAGTATTACACGTCTAGTCGACTCAGGAAAGATGTCAACTGCAAATGAAAACTGGGGGGACAGGAGGCAGAAGCTGAGAGCAGCCTTTCACCAGGGAATATTCGCCAACCCAGCAGGTGCTGAGCATTTTCATTCTCTGCTGTGATCTGTGAGAGATGAGCTGGAGCCACCTCTCTAAATCCACCAGCTCAAATACTGGCTCCACATCAAAACCCCTAAAGAGTCCTTCTCTCACAGTGAAAATGAGTGAGAAACACAAGGGGATGCAAAGATGTCCAGGAGCCCCAGTGCTGGAGGAGAGACCAGCCAGTGCAGGTTCATTTATAAATTCCTAATAAATGACAAATAGGTTTTTAATGAACAGCAGCTGCAGCAGAGGTCTCAAGGCTCAAGTGGTTGACACTGAGAAAAGACAGGTCTGGGGCACACAAGCCCTGCTAATAAACATGAGATAACAAAACAAAAAAATAAAAAAAACCAACACAAATACTTTCAGAATCTGCACCAACTTCCTTCAGCAACTCTACCTGATCACCCATGAGCTGCTAATAAACTATAGTTTGTGCCGTCAGTTTCACATCAGAAACCTCCTGCACAGGGCACATGCACTGTCAGAGACCCTGAGTGCCACCTGGAAGGACAGCTTGCCCCTGGACAGGTTAACTGGACCATGAGGACATGGGGAAGTGGCCCTCCAGCATCTGTCATTGTAGGAATTCCCATTCAGTACACGGTGCTCAGACCTTTCAAAAGGAAAATACACAAAACTAGGTCTTCCTGGCTATTTCTACTGCTTTGGATGTAATTTCTGTCTCCTTAGAGTGATGTGTGCTTACATTGAGGAATTGGAAATGACTCCTGAGTCAGTAAGAGTGGTGGGGGGAGGGGGGGTTGCCTGCAAGTCAGAACTCATCAACATTGACAGAGAAGTTGTAAGGCAGCTTTTGTGATTTCCACCCAAATTAAGCCTAGCACAAAGGAGGATTCTCAACCTCTTCTTTTAATGAGCACAGCACTATAAGGACAATTACTCTGAATGAAATAAAATTAATTAACGCACACATTTGGGGACTAAAAATGCTTATTATCTAATATGTATGAATTTGACCTAGCTCAAAATTAATGACAGAGCCAGGATGTACGTGGCACTCAGGTTACATAAAACTGCAATAAACATGGTGCAAAGAGAGATGTTGCTGATCCTTTTAATATCAGCACTGTGAGAACTCAGAAGAGCGGATGAAAGCATGTGCTGCACATAATTTTCATAGAAATTTGCTTCAGTTGAGCTTGTACTTTACATGTGTTTTAACAACTGAACTTGCTGGCAGGAGCGAGCTTGGCAAAGTGATTATTAGGTAATACTTCTATGAATATTTTCTGGAGCTGGAATTCTCTTTTTGGAAAAAGGCTTGCACAATGCAGCACTCCGCCTTCCGGGATGCCAATAGCACTCACGTAATTGATTGAGTTTGTGGTTGCCTGCATCCTGGCATTTCAGCCTGGATGCCTGCTTTAAATGCTTGATCAGGAATTTTTATTCTTGGAGGATTCTTTCAAGGAGAAGCATCCATCCAGCTTGAGAACATAAGTACACCATGTGGTCTGCTGATCCAATTAGACTGACCAACGCACTTAAACTCCAGCATCCAGAAATATGCAATTAATTAATCACTTACATGCAGTCAACAGGCCACAACTTATTCGTCCAACTTATCTAGCAAGAAATAACTGAATTATGAGGAAATTCAAGAACATCATAAATTGTTCGTGGATTACAGCAAGGCAAAGTTTACTAAATAACTCATCCAAATTAGCTGGGCCATTTTATGTATGACAGAATAATTTTTGTGTATAAAAACTTCTTGGACGATGTTAAAGGGCAATTCTATCTGGAGAGTGGCTGTGAAATCACATTTGGCATCTTGAGAACTCCAGCTCAGCGCGCTCCTCGTATTCCAAAAAAATGTAGAAATGTGTAGTTTTACTCACTGGTCCAAAAAATGAGCTTAATGGAAGTGAGGCACCGTGGGCCTGCCTGTGCTGCCTGATAATGTGAAGCAAAGCCCCTGTGCAGACTGGAGCTCCCAGCCACCCTCACTGGACCCCCCCAGGCCTGCACTTGGAGAGCGCTACCAGAAACCACCCAGGGAAGTGTGAAGGATGGAAATAAATCCTGCCATGGTTGTGTGGAGGACAGAGGAAGAGGATCTGTGCCTGATTACAGCGCCCATTTCCCCAGCCAAGGCGAGGCTCCTGCGGCGCTCCCGCGCCTCCCCCGCGCCTCCAGACCCGGGGGAGGGAGGAGAATGGGATGCACATGGTTCAACAGGATTTGGACCAAGGATGGCTGAAACTTGGCATTGTCTTGTGAATCCAGCTGTCTCCTACACGTTCAAATCCAAACAGAGCCGATGTGAAAGGAGCAGGATGAAATCTTCCCTGCTTGTGTCCGCGTGTCCGCAGGAACCTGGGAGATGCAGAAAGGATGAACTGAAGAGCTGACTTCCCATCCCTCTGCAGACACAGTGGTTAAGAGCACCCTGGGGAGCAGGTTTCTCAGGGCTGGCAATGCCAAGGAATGGGGAAAGGATGGCAAGCAACCCTCACTCCCTGCGTGTGGTTCCTGACTGCCCCTGGCACTGTGTATTGGGATTTGCCAGGGAGGATGGGCTGTCTGCAAACCCCAAATGCACCAGGGGTGTGGGGTCAGTGTGCAGGGGGCAAAGATTAATGGAGAAAAAGCCTTTTCCCACAGCTGTGATGGGTTGAGGCAGCTCTAGGGACACGAGGGTTGTCCCCACAGCACCAGGGACAGGGAGTGGCCATGAAAATGGAATGAAGACATGCCATCCCTCAGTCAGAAGGCCACGGAAAAGAGTTTTCTGAACTAAGCCACAGGTTTATGTGTGTAACCCCATTTTTCTACAGTGAAATCTCCCGTGTATAACTCCCATGTAATTCTTTATTCACTACTTCTATAATCCTATTTTTCTTCTGGGGAGATTTCCTTCACTTCGTCTGCCCCCAGATCCACATCAGGATAGAGGTTTGATTTATTCCTGAGGGAGAAGACTACCACCACTCCTCCCAGCTGCTGTGAAGCAGTCTCTCAACCCTGCAGAGGCAGGACCCTTTCCTACTCGTGTTATTAGCATTGCCTACTACTTGCATGTTATTTTTCTTTTTCGTCTTCATTCTCTTTTTTTTTTTTTTTAAACTTCTGCAGTGAATTCTGCTTCAACACCCACATGTCTGCTATTGAAGCCAATCAGCAGGATTGACTCAGGTAAGTTCTTTTATTAGGTACTGATTTCTTTGTGTCTGATGTCTTTATCCAGACTCCTTTGAAAATCCCATTTTGGCTGAGCATATTGAAGCAAATGCCTCTCTCACTCTCTTTCATTAGCAATTTTAGGGCAGCTCTGGCAGGTTTTTCACTCCTCTCTCTTGAACTCAGAGAAAAAAAAAAAATCTGCAGTAGTTTCATCTCTTTTCACTGTCTCTAGAGGATGTCCTGCCAACACTCCCCCACCCCCAAAATTGGACAGAAAAATGTAGGTCTTGGGTAGTCTGATGGGCTGAGATTTGGAAGCAACAACATTTCACGACACTGGCTTTCTAATTTCCTCAGACTAGAATTAGTTCTGCCACCAACATTTTGCCCAGGGCCCCCAACCCCAGGAGTGCTCACAGTGTGTGTCTCTCTCTCACATATTATTATGCTCCAATGAGGATGTTCCTAGCAGAGCTCTAACGTGTCTGGCACAGATTCATGTTATATCTAGGTTTTGACATTGGGCCTGCTCCTATAGAAGTCAATGTCAAAATTCCCTGTGAGTGTTCAAGCACAAGGATCAGGCCCACTTCCCTGATTTATGCAAGTTATTTTTATATGATAGTGAATTGGATGCAGTATTATGAAGTCTGGAATTAATCTGCATTCTAATACATTATAAAAACCAGCAAAAAAATAAAAAAATCCCAAATTAACATCCTCCTTAACCTTTATTTTTATCAAGTGTACTAAATCAACTGAAGAATAATTGCTCTGAGGACTATGCCAAATGAGTGCACATTTAGTTTACATATTCCCTAATGTAGTATGAATTGATGAACTTTCTGAGATACACATGATATAAATGATCATGATGTGCCATTCTTAATTTCTTTCAATTGTCTCTGTGAAAACACTTTGCTTAGGATGAAAAGTGAGTTACGTGCATTCCGGAACCACAGGAGAGAAGGAAACACACTTGTAAGAATTTGCCCTTTTGGCAAGAAGTGGAGCTTTTCTAAATGAAAAAGGTCAAAATCCTGCTGTACACCCACTGGCTGGGACTTGGATTACTGCAGTGGGAAAATTAAAGTCCAACCCCTCTCTAGACGGGAGCAATCTGAGTTGGGCCCACCACACTGTGATAGTCCTTCCTCCACGTCAGCTTCCTCATGAATGCCTCAGTTCCCAGCCCAGGACTCAGACCTGTCTCAGAAGAGAGGAGGAGTGGCTGCTCATCCTTGTGTACATTAGGTCAGCTCTGGGGCCAAGGGCACTCATACCCCAGCTGGAAGGGTGAGCCACAGTCTCACCCTGAAGCAATGAGCCACTGATGTCCCTCTGTGTCTGACCTGTGTCTGTTGCTCAG
Organism: Illadopsis cleaveri; assembly: GCA_013399915.1. Lineage (NCBI taxonomy): Eukaryota > Metazoa > Chordata > Aves > Passeriformes > Timaliidae > Illadopsis > Illadopsis cleaveri. Next base: position 38,211 of record VXBB01010671.1, read on the forward strand.
TGAAGGCAGCAAGCCCTGCCCCTGGTACCCGGCTCCCTCTGGCCAGAGCCAGCACCTCCATCAGCACGAAGATCTCACAATGACCCTCCCACAAAGATCTCACAGTGACCCTCCCTGCTCCTCCTGCTGACCACTGGCAGAGATCCTCTGCGGCATCATTTCACTACCACATGCAATTACCAGATGTTTTCCATACCCTCTGAGTCTCCCAACCTTGTACGACCTTGGGCACATCTTCTCTGGTCTTCAGTTTGCCATCTGTTAACTGGGGCATGATAATGTGTTACAGGTTTTAGAGCCAAATAGGATAAGCAATCATCTGAGTTGGAGTGCTGTGTAATAGAGGCCACTGGACTTCCCTGAATTCTCTTTTCAATCAAAGCAAACCTCTTGGAAAATGTATCCTGCTTTGATTTGCTCATAGCTAGACTCTGAGGATGCAAAGGAAATGTGGTAAATGGTGCCAACCTTAATTACCGTCACAGACAGATATGTCTGTGTTCAGCTCCCTGGATGGACTCCTGTACTTTGCTGAGCAGAAGTGTCCAACAAAAAGGTTTGTTGCTCAGATAGCTCAGGCCACGATCAAAGCACCTTTCTCTTCCTGTTATGGTGCTGAACTGTACTAATAACACACTCTAATAGTAATATTTATCAAATGTTCCAGTCCCTGCCTTCTGCCATATGGTTCCTCCCCGGATCTTGCCAAACTCCCCTCAGCGGGTTTGGCAGCAGGGAAGGGATGCCAGCACTGAGCTCGTCCCTCTCCCTGTCCTCTGCTCATATTCCAATGGCACAAAGGGGGCCCATCTCCATTAACCTTGATGGGCCCTCCTGCAGTGCCAATAACAGCGCTTGGGGGGATCACAGAGCCCTCTGCCTAGGGAGAAACTTTTCTTCTCTGACACCTGTGAGCAATCTGGAGCCATTAGCCATTTCACTCCAATACTAATGATGCTCCCTTCAGTCATTATCCCTTTTTTTTTTTTTTTTGTAAAACCCTCAGTAAAGCTGAATCTAACAGGTCATTAAAAGCCCAGGGAAGCCCTGACTGACTTGATCCCAATTGTTCCTTATGTCTGACAAGATTTTCCCTATGGAGCATTTGACTTGCATTTTATGTTGCCTCATTAAACTGTGCTAGACTTTAATCAAGGTCAAATAGGAGCAAATCTGCCTTTCCAGAATCCAAACAGTTCGTACCAAGGTGCTGATCTGCAGCTTTTGTTGCTGCACAGGCTCTCCCCGTGGATGGAGCCCAATGGATTTCCTTAACGTGGGGCACAACCTGCACCCCACAGGGCCCGTGGAAAAACCAGGACACATGGTTGCTTATACTTCATTAAAGTCCCATTCAAATCCTACCCCAATGCCTCTGAAGTTAAATGCCTGGACAAGGAGATCAGTGAAGGAAGAACGCTGTGTCACAGCATGAATAAAACATATTCTAATTTTATCAACACCTAGAGTCCCAGTCTTTAAAATCCTGAGGTTTTTTTTTTTTTTCTTTATAAGGTATATGATGAACAGCCGATTACATTTTTGATGTCTTTTAATGATCATAATTAAGTATGATCCATCATTGTAATTTCACCACTAAATCAAGGTAGATCACCACAACAGTCATGATAAATCATGCTCTTTGCACAACTGTTCCTGAGGATGAACTGGAAAATGAAGTTAGAGGACTTCAGAACCTCTCTGTCCCGTCAGCAGGATACTGAGCAGCAAGTGCACCCCCATGGCACTAACAGGGCATGAGGAGGTGTCTTGGGCTGCACTATGTAACCAAAAATATTTATTCTATTTTCCATCTGTTGAAACCAGTTGAGAAGGTGTTTTTCTTCATCTTTTGTGTAACCCATTCCTCATAACTCCAGGAGGGAGGGGACAGGTATCTTCTGTTCATGGGCAGCTGTTAAACCAGCTGGGGCAGGGTTCTTTATCCCTTCTAGGACCCATCCTCCCCCCAGGGGATATCTGCTGTCCATGGGCCATCCAGGCTCACTGCAGGGCTCAGACAATTCCATCATCCNGTGGAAGCATTCACCTCCCCTCGGTCCCATGGGCTGCGTGGCTCCTGTCAAGAGCTGTGCCTCTGGCCCTGCTCTCCCCCATCTGAGCAAGTCCATTCTTGGGCATCTCTTCTGCCTGTTTTCCCCCCTGAAAGTCCAGAGTCAATGTTTCTTATTTAAAGGTATCTACAAAAAACAGTTCCTTGGGATATTCCCTCTGCAAACCCCTGTGTTAAATAGAGCACTGCTTTTAAAGAATAGGAATAAATGTACAATCCCACTGGCCCTGGCTAAAGCCACAGTCCTCACCATTGGAGGTCAGGGATGAGCTCTTATCCCTATCCACATTTATCAACACTCTAAATTACTCTCTAAGGAAGCTTACAATGGGACCATTACGGCTTCCACATCACTTGATGACATCTCATCATATGTTCCTTAACAGCAAAAAATCTTGATAGGACTAACAAAATTAACTTCCCTTGGCCGAATTCAAGTTTGAGGGGTCTACATGAGTCTTTTCCAGACTTTTCGTCTGCAATTTCAGTTCTGTTAGACACTGTTCTGCAGTGTTACATGCCACAGATGGCTGCCTACCCAAGAAGTGTGATAAGAGCTCCTGGGAGTATAAAAAGCAAAAATCTTACGTAAGTTTCTCAGCCCAAAAGTTGAGCAAATAAGTGCTAAAGTATCTTGTTGACTGCTCTAGAAGTCTCTGGAGGAAAAATACATAGTGGCACTAATATGGAATATTGATTTTTTCCATGTAGTTTTGTGTGATGGAGCATGCTACAAGTTCACCAACTCAAGCTCTTAACAGCTCGTATAAGAGATGTACAGTACTCATCATCCAACAAATGGGGAAAATGAGTTTTGTAGATGTCAAATGCTGTTGTACAGGATGCCAGTGACCAGCTCTTCCCAGGCACTAGGTATGGTTTCCTCCTAAAGAGCATGAAGAGAACAGAACAAGGTCTCTGGAGAGGACAGTAAAATGGTAAATTTCCCTCATCATGGTCCAAATGAAAAGTACAGTAAAGGCCATGCATCACTGTGAGATTCCCCACTCTCCTGCAAGCTAGCAGAGGGCTCCCATCACTCTCAGATTGCTTTCTCACATTTATTTTAATCAAGTTTCTGTCATTTTCAGGTCCGAGTAGAGCATGATCAGCTCGACCTGCCTTTGGCACTGTGTCAGGGGTGTCATATTATCCATCCATGTTACACTGGCAATGCTTGATAGCCAGGAAGGTCATTTCATCTCTAATAATTCCCCCAAAGGGGATATGAAGGTAGAATGATTACAGAGTCATATACCTTCTTGCAGAATACCTCATCTTTGTTCCTAGATTATTTAAATGATAAATGGAAACCGGCCAGGGAAAATCACTTAGAAATGAATTGACGTCGTAAGCCATAGGAAACACATTTCCAGAAAGACAAAATAAAAATCATCAAAGCTTATTGTCTTTACTAGATACAGCCTACAAACAGATGTTTAAAGTGTTGTAGATTTCATACCACATACTCTTATTAGGGAGGGAAACACCATGAGGCAGAGTTTTGGTTTTGCAGGGGTCCATCACCACAGGAATGGCCCAATAATCTGAAATAACCTGTCCAGACCTGGATCTGGTACTCTGATGATCTAGGGAGAAGGCATGTGTACAGCCAGGCTCTGTAAGCCAGAGGCACTCACATGCTAATCTTAGACTGTGCCAAGCTAAGAGGAAGCAGAGATGCTCCTACATAGCTAAAAAAATAACCTGGGAGCTTAGATCTGAGCTCTTCCCAACTGAGGATGACAATACAGTAATTCTAAAAATGTATCATAATCTTTTTCTTCCCTCTGTCATCCAAAGTTTTGCTTTTGCTGCTGCCTTTGTTCACATGCTTTGAAATACAAGTAAATACCTCTCATAATCATCTCTTTGTGCACTCAGCTGAGAGAAGTGAGCACGGCAATGCCAGCGAGGATGGCAAGGTTCACCCCCAGCAGCCTTGGGCTACCCAGCCCAGCACAGCAAAGCTGTCTCGGATCTCCCGACTGCAAAACAAGATTGCAATAATCCTGCTGCGGCTCTCCTGACGCTTAATTAACATTTGGGAAGGTCTCTGCACGGTATCTGCACTGTCAAAATGCCAATGCCTTTGCCACGTTGCTCACAAGATGGGCAGATGACAGCAGGCAGGCTGTGGCAGTGCCGGGCCAGCCCTCACCAGCACCACGGACACGCTCCTCTGTCTGCTCCTGTCCCTCTCCTGGCTAATGTTTAAATCATGAGGCCTCTGATGCAGAGGCATTCCCTGCTCAGGATCAGCGTGGCGTGGGATCTCGGTTCGTGGCTAAAGCTGGGAGGCGTTGTGGGAGTACAAATTTTATCGATGTAAACGCTTCCCTGCTCGGCGGCGCAGGTTGGGTTCGTGGGCTTGTACTGAAATCCACCTGCTTTTTCCCCCTGCTCTGGGCTTTTTCTTTATTGACAGCTTAATCACCTCTGTGTCTGCTGCTTATCTCGGAGGATTTGCTATGAATTGCATTCACTTGCTTCCACTGTGACAATATCTACTTTGCTAATTAACCGCATGGTGGACGCGGTTACAAGGCACAATAAATATTTTCTGTCCCAGAGAATAATCACGATGCTGCCACTTGACCTGAGGGTTTTCACATCCTTTGGTTTTGGGGTTTTGTTTTCTCCTTTCCTTTTTTATTTTGGTCTTAAAACTCTCTTAGGTGTTTCACTGCAAATGCAAACAGATGTTTCACATCTTATGACTCAATGACCCATTCTACAAACCTAAAGCACTAAAACTTCAGGCACGGATGTTTCTATCAAATGAGAAGTCCATATACTCCTTTCAGCCTGGTACAAAAGATGAAAAAACAAAGGTTAGCCTAGGGAAGCTTAGTCTCCAAAAACCACCAAATCCTTGGAGACTACCAACAATATTAGCAATTATTGCTGAAAGCAAAGCTGAGTTGGCATGGAGACCACCAAGAGCTGGGTCTTTAAGAGATCAGCTCCTATTCAACACATATATTAAGCGCTGTATTAAGCACCTACTGAACCCCAGAAAAAAATATAATCACAGCATTATTTCTAAATGGACTTTTTAGTTTTTCATGTCAAGAAAGGGGGCCATGAATAGAAAGGGCAAAAATCAGCGTGGAGAAACATTTACCTCAGTCTCTCTGGGTGCCATTAATCATCCTTTCTGGAAAGCCTGGTACAAAAGCCATTAAAATTTAAGACAGGAAAAATCACTGCCATTCCTACAGCTACAGCTATTGCTGCTGCTACTACTCTTAATTAAGGTCTGAGAGCAGTTAAACATTTAAATATGATAAGGCTTAGAGGTGAGCTGACTTGCCAAATGGGGAAAGAAAACATTGTCAAACAGAATCAGGGAGAGGAGCCCAGGCAGGAAAATGAGAGGGGCAAAGAAATGCAGGATGCGCTGCCAAGCGCCTGCACTGAGACCAGAGGCTCCTTCTGAGGAGTGAAGCCAAAGTTATCATGGTCTCAGACACTGAATATGAACCCAAATACTGATTCTGAAGAGGCTTTTCTGCTCAGGTACCCTAAGACATGTCTCTGAGTTTTTGGGGGTTTTTTGGGGTTTTTTTTGTTTTGGTGGGGTTTTTTTGTTTTGTTTTGTTTTTTGGGGTTTTTGTGTTTTGTTTTGTTTTGTTTTGTTTTGTTTTGTTTTGTTTTGTTTTGTTTTGTTTTGTTTTGTTTTTTTGAGGGCCACCTGACACAAGAAAGCAAGGAGGTGCTGAACACAGCCACGGGGATCCTTCCCTGGAGAAAAGCCCAGTCAAGAGCCAATGTGAAGTGAAGAATCAGAGCCACAGCCAGATGTGTCACATTTTCAGCTGTAGAACCCCAGCCCTGGAAGACCTCTGGGTGCTCTGGGTGATGGAGGGGGCTTGCAGCATTGCTGAGCACAAAGCACTCGACATAACTTGCGCTCAAAAGCGGCTCTGGGCATTACCCGTGAAGTTATTGTCGTACTGTATAATCCACATTTGCTTTATGATGACACAGTGTCTTCCCTGCTGGATATTTTACTTTTCAAGCAGCAAGACAATAAACTACAGCCCCTGACAAGAAATGTTTTCATTGCCATTGTTTTAGAAACACATGTTTTCTCATTCACTATCAGCACCACCTAAATCAAAAGAGGTGACTTTCACAATAAATCAGATAAGAATGGCTCAAAAACTGATATCTGCCAGCTTGTTTTCTCCCTTAATGGTGCTCCTGAGGCAGGCTGAGATGTCTTTTCCCCCAGGCAGCCCAGGGGATGGGTGTGAGGAGGATGGCAAGGCACAGACTGAGGCAGGCTGTGGCATCACAGCGGTGCCCTGGCTGGCGTGGGTGATCACTGAGCACCTCTCACACTGTGATGGATGGCACTGCATAAAGTAGAGCACTGTGGGAAGCATGCAGAGAAATACTGGAGGTATTAACCACTTCCCAGCCCTGTATTAACCATTTCCCAGCCCCAAAAGGACACTGCTGAACAGCTCTCTGGAAAGTCATTGCAAGCCCACAGCACAAGCACAGGCATTGGCAAGTGCCTTAGGGATCAGTACAGACTTCTGGCTGCCAAAATGAGGATGCAGATGCTGAATAAAACCCAGTGCTGTGGTTTTGATGATCTCAATTAATGGCTTAGGATTCTCTTCTCTTCCCTTACAGTACCCTGGGACACACAGGATAAACATAAATGACCAACAGGATCTTCAAGCACCTAAGCAGATGTTTGCCCAGCTGGGGATAAGCACAGGTTGTCTCAGCAGCTGTGAGCTGCACTGCACACTTGCACTCTGCATCCACGGATGAACAATAACCCTGCAATATTCCTCCTCTCGGATGTTGGAGAGGTTTCTGGAGGATGAAAGAAGGGTAAATAGAGGAGCTGTGCACTGCAATTCTTCATCTCACTCTGCCTCAGCTGGTGAAGCACCATGCTGAAGTGAGGCATTAGCAAAGATGCCTGAGAGGAGCAGGTGGGTGGTGATTAGAGTTATTTCTTCTCTTGCCCTGGGTGAATCTTTTCTGTGCTAAAAGAATGTTTCTCACACACAGGCAGATAACTTATTCTTTCCATTGTCTGCTGTCCTCGTTTTCCTCCACAGACAGTGGCTCCAGTTCCTCTCCCCAAGGCAAGGACATTCCTTGCCCTCATGTGGTCATTCCCTTCTCCTCAGACCATCACTGTGCTGCTGGTCATCAGGGCACCTTACCCAGACACAACTTCCCCTCAGAGCCCTTACAACCTCACACCCAGAGCTTGTCTGAATTTTTAAAAGTTCTGCATCATGTTCCCCCACATTCCGTATTCATCTACATCACCAGAGCTGGTGTCTGCAGTCTCATTATCTCAGACCTCCATTAACATGACATCCTCCAGGATCCTGAGGCATTAAAGCTCACGGTGAATATTGCTGCCAAAATCAGCACCTTTCCTGAGCACACCACCACGTTGCACAGCTTTCCTGGAGCCCTGATTCCTGTGCTACCAAACAGAATCTGTCTCCATGCCTCCTCCCCATGACTAACCATCACTCCCTGTCCCAGCTGACACCCACCATTTTAGCCTGATGGTGAAGACCTTTAATATTCTATTCCCTGGGAAACCTTTTCTTACTTCCTCTTCTTACCCTTCAGGATAACACAGAATCTTTGCAAACATTCGCCTTGTTGTTCTCCTCAAACATTCCCTAAGATGCCAGCTTGTGCTATAAAAACAAAGACATCAATTAGACTGTTCATGTGTTGCAAACAACATTTACAAGGGTGTCTTGCATGTCCAGACCGTGGTCTCATTATCTTCTATTTTTCCATCCCAGTGTCTGCATTTCTCTTTGTCTCGTCTCTTAAATGGGAAGTTTTGTAAGGTGGAGACAAACTTATTGTAGAGAGACTTGTACATCATGATCCTGCTGCACAATACAGAATCTGTGGTTGATGCTGCAGGAGAAACAGGGAAATTGCTCCTTCCCCTTGGCAGGGATGGTGTCTCTCTCAGATGTTTCCTGCTGGTTTCTCTTCCCATTCAACCCTTGCCTGTTTCTTGTCTAGAACAAATTCCTTCCCTTCTCAGTTTTCACCTGTCCCTAGTTTTTTGTCTCCCTTTGGAGGCTTTGTCCCTCTGCTTTTCCACCACTCAATCCCCTTGCTTCCATCACTCAGGGCCTACCAAAAGCCTCACTTTTTTTTTTTTTCTGCCATCTCCTGGTCTCTAGTTGTGTTCTGTCTCCCTGCTGCATTCCTACTTCCCTGGGCTCTCCTGCCTCCCTGTTCAGTCTTTCCACTGATAATCCACGTTGTCTGCTCTCTGCTCATATCTTGAAACACAGGCACATCTCTCACAGATGGAAATAAAAATATATGAAAAGAGGAATGAGAGATAAGACAAGGCCCATTGCCTGTCTCATTCAGCACACTTCCACTGGCACCAGCTGTTCCAGACAAGAGTATTAAAATCCCCTGAGCAGCCTTAGGATTCAAACTCCCCCAACAGGAACATTCAACTGTAATCCCTAATAGTTACAGATCATTTTGTGTCTTAAGGCAGGAAGTTTTATGTGTCTGTATTAAAACATTATAATTCAAGACATGGATATCTCATAACCCAGATGTGTGAAGTAAAGCAGGACTTGCTGCTTTTCCAAATCATGACTTAATGCAAGGAGAGGGATCAGGACCTGTACTGTTCCTGCCCTGCTCTGATGGAGCACAGGGGGCAAAATCCCATGTCTGGAGGAAAGTGTTGAGGGACAAAGTGGCATTCTGATGACTTCCTTCAGGTCACAGGACGTGGTCCGTCCTTGGTGTCCCAGACAGAATGTCCCCAGCACAGGAAGGACATGGACCTGTTGGAATGAGCCCAGAGGAGACACAAAGATGCTCAGAGGGCTCAGCCCCTCTGCTCTGGAGCCAGGTTGAGAGAGCTGGGGCTGCTCAGCCTGGAGAGGAGAAAGGTCTGGGGAGACCTCAGAGCCCCTTCCAGGGCCTGAAGAGCTCTAAGAGAGTTGGAGAGGGGCTTTGGACAAGGGCACAGAGTGACAGGACAAGGGGGAATGGCTTCAGACTGAAAGAGGGTAAGTTAAGACATTAGATTCTTAATTAGATATTAAGAATAAAATCTTCACTGTGAGGATGGTGAGGCNCACAGTTCTAATTTTCATTTCAACACCTCCAGGCTTACTAGAAAGCTGTGTTTGTACCGGCAGAGACATTAATTTGTATACAGCAACAAAACAAAAATTCCAAATTAAACACATGAATTCAATTGCCGAAAACCACCCTTTTACTAA
>VXBB01010671.1:47908-71102 GCA_013399915.1 Illadopsis cleaveri
AGGTCCCTTCCAAGCCATTCTGTGATTCTGTATCCCAACCCAGGCATCCTTGGTATGTGCAAAAGGACCCAGGAACTACCACAAATTCGCCTGGACTTTGCCAAACCTCTGTGCCAAACTCCACCATCCCCTGTGACTGCACAGCACAGGCAGGGGCTGTTGGCAGCAGTTGCTGCCACTAAGAGCTAGTTCCTGTCACCCAGGTCATGCAACATTCACAAGGATCCCACACTGCCAGGGCCTGGGAACCATGCTTAATTCAGGTTTTGCTATGATTCTGGACTCAGCTTTCAGGTTGCACCAAACTCAAGCCCATGCCTTACAGACCTCATTAAAAAANGACACTATCATTTAGAATAGCCTCATGTGGGTGTGTGCCTCCCGAGGGCTGTGAGAGGAAAATAAACCACATTAAAATACAATTCCTCCAGCAGCTTCTGAGACGCAATGAAAACCTTACAACGGGGATTTTTCAGAAGACAGGGTTCTAGCTCAATAAAATCTATAGATGGGGTAGTCCCAAATGGCTTGTGTGCAATTTTTATTCCAATCTAAAGGTGGAAACAATCTTTATGTATACCCGTGTGCAAACAGAATCCTCACCATCAGAATTGCTGAGTGCTTCATGCTTGGATTCTTGACCTTGTAGAGCCAGAAATTTAGGATGTGGGGCAAAGATTGAGGCATAGGCACTGATGCCACCTGTTTGTGAGTACCTTATCTAGCTGGTCTGTCCTGGCAGGTACCTGTGGGGAGCATCAAAACCAGATTATTTCCCCCTGGTGTGGGAATCAGGGGGATGCAGCTGATGTAACCCACGGGAGTCCTCAGAGGGCTGCTGGCACCAAGGGGCTTTAAAGAAACTAAGGAGCCGTGGTGCAAAAATCAAAACTTCTCTTGAAATAACTGTTCCATAGAAACAAAGCTAAGAAAGGGAATAAATGGCCAGTGCTTGCAGTGGAGAAGGTTGTTTGCACTTGGGACTGCCCCTTATATTTCTGTTTGAAATGGGAAATGCTCTGCTTTGATCTGCAGCGTCTGAGCTTGTTCAACTGGAAACAATAAATAAAGAGCACAGATGTGGACAGACCTGTGAAAGGGCTCCCATCCAAGAAGAGACTACCTGGGCTGGGATTCCCTACCCCTGGAAAGGAGATACCTAAGGAGGCTATGAAATCAGGAATGTCACGTAGGAAAAACAAAGGGGACAATTATTTATCGTTTCCCACAATACAAGAAGCAGGAGACATCGCTGTCTGGAAATGATTGGCAGCTGATTGAACAGAAACTGAGGAAAGCCCTGTTTCCCATGCTGCAGAGTTCAGATAAAGTCCAGCTGCAGTCCGTAAATGCCACAGTGGTCTTGGTCACTGATGTCCAAGGGGTGGAAGGTCTTTTTATATCAAACAGAAACATATCAGGGAAGATTCCCCAAGCACATGTGGGCATGGGACTTGCATGACAGTTCCTCCATAAAGCCCAGTACCCTGAGCAAATCCTATTTATTCACAGCTTCATTCAGTGCAAGGACCTTAGAGGTACCATGTGAAATCCTGATGTCTTGCTCCTTGTCTCTCCAAGTCCCTGGGTGTGATCAGAGGCAATGACTTCCACCCAGTAATCCTGCAGGCTTTGACCAGCCTGCCTCAGTGACGTTTGCATCGATCAGGCAAATGGAGAGGAAAGTATTAGTAGGATTATGCTCTGAAAACACATCCTAAATACCCATCACATTTAGCATCTCCTGGCTTATCCAGTGAGAACTGCTATGATGGGCTTCAGCAAAGATCCTGGGAGAGCCTGAGTGTTTTCTCAGACAATCTCCGTGCATTTTTCAATCAGATCCACTCCTGGTGCTGGGCTCACCAGCGCACATGACTCACTCCCAGAGTGTTAGGAAGCATGAAGCAGAAAAACATCCATAAAGCATTAGATCACAATCCCAGTGACAGCACTGACGATTACCAAGGGGGCAGAGAAAAGGCTCATATTAAAGACTTTTGCTAGGGTGAGTATTTTGCAGCATTTAAAATTCTTTGAAGATTAAGTCTGTGTTAGAAGATACCCTTGCTCAGGAAAAGCCAACTTTGGGCTGGTATTATATGATACAGCCGTGTGGCCATCCGGATTTTGACTTCAATCATTTCCATTGATTCACAGGCATTTTAAAATGCTTAAGTTACTACATTGGATTTAAATTTCAGATCAATGTTGTCTTTGCAGGGCTGCTCTGCCTTGGAACACGGCTGAGCAGGAGCAGTGTGGTGGCTGCAAGGGGCTGTGGCTGGAGCTGGCACCTCTCTGATCCAGGCACCCTCTGGAAGCTCCTTCAGAGTTCAGTCTGCTCATAACCTTCAAGGTTTTGGGTGATTTGGATGGCACAAGGCCTTTGCCCATTAAATTCTCCTATCGGCAACAGCAAAAATGGCTCAAATTACCACCTTCTTGGCAGCTAATTAACGAGCAAACAGTGTTAGGGCAGTTTGGTTTGGTTGGCAGCTGTTTCCCTTCACCCCTGTGCAGGGCAGCTGGACAGCTCTCACCCTGCTCGCTGTCCCCACCACCTGAACCACTGCAGGTGGCAGGACCAGCTTCATCTGGGGCACCTCCCTCCTCCTCCTCCTCACACCAGGAGCTCTGTGTGCCGTGCTGGCCCAGCATGTGGGGCACAGCAGAGCTCTGCCAGCTGCAGCGCTGGGAACCATCCCCTTGTGCTCAGACGGAATCAGTCACAGGTTCTCGCCCAATTATCTGCTCCGTGCAGTGAGGATGAACTTCTCCCTCACCTCCTGACACGATTTCCCTGCCTGGCCTGGCTTCCCTCCCAGAGCTCTCCTTCCCCCGCCGGGCCAAGCCCTCGGAGCGTGTTCAGCTGCACACTCTGGCTGGGGCTTCCTCCTTCTCCTCTGCTCCTGCCCACCGCTTTGCAAGAAGCCCCTGCAGAGGGGATATTAGCTCAATCCCCTGGTGCCTCTTTTCCGGCGCTTGTGCAGGGAACGGTGCTAATTACCGCGTTACATCCTGCAGCTTGAAAGGAATTCGCAATGAGGCTGACAGGGTTGGACTGAGCACGGCGTAGCGAAGCGAAACCTGAGTGTCAGCAGAGCTGTGACAACAGCACAGGACACAATCCAACCGAATGCATCCGCCGCCGTGGGTCCTTTGCCCCATAATAGAAGAAATGAAGATTTGGTGGTGCAGAGGTTTGCATCAGTAACAAGAAATACAGCTCCTCCTGGCTGTGAGGGGCTGCCGGGACTGGAACAAAGACTTGTGCCAACTTACATGTGGACAGGTCTCAGCTAGGATTACACTTTTCCTTCTGTGTATCAGTACAAAAGTGATTCTGTTTCACAAAGCTGGAATGGGGGGAAAAAAGCCCGCTTCCTCCTTTCAAGCTGCACACAGCCACTAAATCTTTGTTGTTCCCTAAATGCCTGACATCAAACATTCTGAAATCAGAGGAATTATCTTTCACCCAAGCTTTCAGGTCTGTTCTGTGGGGGTAAATCATGGCTGACATGTTAAAAGCCAGCAAACTTTGAAACAATTTTAGGAGATTCTTCCTCTTTTCCTGCACTCTCCAATGCATCTAGGGATTAGTATCCAGGGTACCTATCATGAGAGTCTTTAACCGGAATCAATAGAAGGAGAAATGTGTAATCAATAAATTGATGAGCACAGTTTGACCTTTCCACAAGGACTGCAGGGACAAGGAAGCATTTAAAGAAAGTTTGGGTGAGTTTTCATAAAACGAATTTCAAATTTGCAGAAAGTTCTCAGCTATAAATAGATCAGGACAGGGAGCAGACATCAAACAACTGCATATGCAAAGGGCCTCTGGCCAGCTCCTGGTCCAACTCTGACACACAGCCCATCTCCCAGCCTATTTGCACAGCAGCCCAAGGTGAAAATATAAGATCAAGTAGGGAGAAAGAATAAAATAACAATCCCCTGCTGTGGCTGCAGAGAGCTCTCAGGCAGGTCGAGGCTGCTCACCAGCACAGCAGGGTGATCTCACCAGAGCAGGGCTGCTGCTGGCCCAGCACCTCTGCCTCAAGAAGGGCAGCTGGGGAGTGCCTTTGCGTCTTCAGCAGAGAGAATGCAGAGACAGAGGCAAAAGCCCATCCTGGCAGCTCTGGAGCTCGGCAGCAGAAAGGCAGGGCTGACCCTGCTGCTTCGACAAGGCACGCTATCGCTGCCGTGCCCAGGGCAGCAGCAGAGTAACTCCCTCAGAGAAGTACACAGCTAATTAATTCCCCACATACTGTGCTCTGTGTGTGCTGCTCAGCAGCCACCCTTGCAGCCAGAAATTAGCCCGGGTGTGAACATGACCGAGTGGCCAGCAGCTGGCTTATCCTGTGCCAGCCCTCGGCCGCCCATCATTTGGTGACGCCAGCCTAATGAGAGTTTATGGCCAGCCAGGGAAGTTCTCCTGGGCTGGAGGATGGGTCATGGGCCTTGGCTCCTGGGCTTTTTCTTTGCTGAGAGGGCAGCTGTGCCTGGTGCGTCTCCTGGGGAGAAGGACAAGCAGTGCCAGCATAAACCAGAGTACAGCAGTGCTCAGGCTGCTTCACCCACCCCAAAACACACTGGGGACAAACAGCCCATGGGAGCTGGTCACAGCCATCCCTCCCCAGCAGCTCCCTTTGCCAGGAGTCAGCATCCTTTGCTGTGAGTCCCTGTGCTCAATCAGGCCAGGAGGAAACCAGGAATGAGGTAGGGGAGTGATACAATCTTACATGAGGCCAGAGAGTAAAGAGCCCCAAGAAGGTGCATCAATCTTTGAGGGCGTCCAACACTTCTCAGAACGGCTTAGAATAATTTGTGAGATGGCTGATCAGGTGTGCTTTGAAAATCAAAAGGTTTTAATAAATAAGAAAATAACAAATGATATAAAACAGAAGCCATGCTCAGGTGCAGGGAAGCCCTCATACCTGGCTAAGGCACCCCAAAAACCTCTGTGCTCCTTCTTAAGCACACAACGATCAAGGAGGGATAATTTGGGTCGCTGCCCAATAGAAACAGCCACAGGTTTTGAGAAACAGCCCAAAAATCCAACCAGTGTACCTGTGCTGACACTGAGCCAACCACATTGAGAGAAACACAGAAAGTTCTGGTGCTTCTCCTTAAAAGTCAGGGGTGAAACTGAAACCCCTTTTTCTTATTTGGGAATATTTGTTTGAGTGTGGAAATGGACTGCAACAGGGGAGCACCTGCACAGAGCACCTCAGGTCTGCCAGGGGAGCAGGCAGCACTCTGAAAGGCATTCCAGGAGACCTAACTGGAGTAGCAATCAGCATCAGGAACTGTGTAATCTTTTGCTATAGGTGATTTTGCAAGCAATTATATAATTACTGCTTTCAATATTGGCATAAAAGCACCACAGAACTGTGCCAAACTGAGCTTGGGACTTTTAAAAACACTTGGAAACCTTTGATAGAGACAAGAGGTGGGACAAGCTCATGGCTGCAGTGCTTGGAGGGGACTCGGTCACACAGGCTTAATTTTCTACTCTGCTGCAGATTTCCTGGATGGAACCAAATGTATCATTTATCTCCATTTCCAAAATGGAAATAACCTATTTCTATTAATTTGTGGCAGCACCATGAGCTGCTGGAGGCAGCTGTGTGTTGCCCAGTACAGCAGGGTGTCTAGCCCATTAAAATAAAAACCTCAGCCTTAATAATTGTGGCCAATTCAGGACTTGTATGACATGCTCAGATTTTGAAAATCCCCAAGAAATTCGGCAAAGCACAAAGCTCTCTTTTGCACTGACTGTATATTTGGTTAAAAACATTATAGACAGATAAATAGATATTACAAAGTGTATGTTATATATACATATATATGCTCACACACGGAATCTTTCTTTAAAGCATCTCTTACATTCCCCCTGTAAGTGCTATTGCTTTTCCTGTGCAACTTCAAACCCTGAACCACGTATTTTAAAGCAAAGAAATTATGACCAAAGGTATAAATACGTCTTAGCCTACCACTGACTGACAACATGAGCTTCATTTTCATGCTTTATAACACCACCTGAATCACTAAATATATTTCTGTTCTTGTAAGACAGCATTCCACATAACTTTCATTTGTGAATAAAAGCAGAAAGATGCACGCACACTGTTGAAATCAGGAATAAATTATTTTGGCAGAGTCCATTACTCTGGGAAGTAGTCTGAATACCTGGCAACATAAATATAGACCAAGAGTCATGCTAGTCTGTCAACAGCCTTTGCAATGATTGTCCCTGACTCCCACAGTCCCTCTGCTGAGCCCAAATCAAAGCACCCACTGTGACCCCTCCCAGTGCTGCCCACAGGCCCTGGCTCCGTCTGCAAGGGGCTCACTCTGCTGCCCCATGTGAAGCCACAGCCTCACACCTGGGTTTCCACCAGTCCCCATTGTCACAATTGTGCTGCTGCTGTACCCTGAGTAGTGCCAACACCCAACAAACACAGTGCCAGCAGTCCCATTGCAAGCCTGGGCACACACAGCCCATGAGCACCCCAAACAAGAAGCACTGTGGAGGGGTGGGGTTCCTTAGGAGGCAGAATTAACAGCAGACACTTCTCTGGGGGGCAAGAGAACACATTAGTATTTTTTGAGAAAAAATTGGGAGCAGTTGAGGAGGATGGCAGTAGAAAAATAGTGGGCTTTCATCTAAATATGCAAACGGCAGGATTTTTTAAGAAATGCTGAATGACAGTCAAGAGGAGCATCAAAACATCCTTCAGTCACTCTTCTCTTGCATTACATCCCCTTTTCCTCAAGTCAGGGCTGCCACCAGCCTGTGCCAGGCAGAAGAGGTGGGTGACTGTGTGCTGCTGTCTCCCTGCCCATGCTGTGCCACCTGAGAGCACCACACACCCCAGCTCTGGCCACACTGCTGAGCTGCCTCCAGCCCCTTCCCTGAGGTTCGGTGTGAGCAGACAGACTGCAGCTGTCCTGGCAGCTCCTTCCAGCCACAGTGTGCTGGGGATCCCCTCTTTGATCCTGCTAGGAGGGCTTGGCTTGCACGAGCTCCAGGCTCAAAATGGGTGATGCATTCCTGTGGGGTCCAACAACGTCAGCCAGTGACAGTGATGTATGGAGGCAGGTCCTTGTGGCTACACCTGAGCTGTGATCCATGTTCATCCTCCACCAGGCATCAGAACAAACGTTTCTGATCTCCATCAGCCGTGCCCAGCAGTGAGAGTGGAATGATCTCTGTTTGGTGCCAGCCCTGCTCCAGCCATGACACTGAAGGCCAAAAGAAGCTACAGCCAACATGTGTGAGAGTATTTTCTGAGGTGTCTGTGACCATTTATTGCAAATGCTGCTCAGCTCCTGACGGCTGTATAAATTATCATAGTGACCGCATCTTTCCTGTCTATCCACTATTCAAATGCCTTTTTCACTCCAGTCTTCTCATCAGCAAAAGATACCCCCAGGGTACCCTCGTATTTCTAAATATCCCAGAAACTGCCGATGATTTACTCTCACAGTCTTAATGTGGCTCAATCTATTCTCATTTTCCGTTTGTGACAGCAGTAGCTTGCTGAAGAACATCAGCTCCTATCAGTTCATATCGTGGGTGACAACTTTGCAGAATCTGATATAATTCCTAATTTCTGTGCCTGGAGTGGCGGCACACAGCCCGGCAGCTGCGTGTTCCCGGGAAGCGCGAAGGCACAGCCTGCATCCCCCACCAGATGGTTCTCCATATGGACACAGCAGAGGAGGACACACTGGTGCTGCATCACCAGTGGCAATCCAGGCCCTTCCCCCCAACAGGCTCTCTCTGTAGGCTCTGCATGCTGCTGGGAATCCTGAATCCCAAGTTCTGCCACACAGACCCTGAATGTGATGGGGGCCACTTCACTTTTCTGTTTCAGGGAGTTGCAGGCTAGTGTGGCCACCCTGTTTGTGTGCACCCCACTCAAGCTGATGTTCTGAACTTGCATTTCTCTACTTCACCCACGGGCTCCTGAGCACCATCACTGCAGCTCTAAACCCCACGTGGAGATAGATGGCATTTCTCCAGGGACATGTGTCCCAGCGTGGTTTGGAGGCCACAGACCAGCTGCCATCTGAGTGGAGCAGATAATCAAAGCCCTGCCTGCTGCCAGCTAGAAGAGATCCTGGCCACAGCTCATTCTGCCAGAGCAGATGAGGGAATCCCAGGGTAGTAGCCAGATCCCAATGTCTGTAATTACTTATTGACCTGAACATCTTCACTTGTACCTTCAGGTAGAAAACCTGCTTGAAAATCTGGAGCAGAACCTTCCAGACAGGATGATTGGACTGTCACCAAGGAGATTATTTTTCAGCAAGTAACATACCCATCTCTGCATGAGCCATGGATCTGACAAACCTCTTCCTGGAAGTTCCCCAGTGCACCTCCACGGTGGATATTCACTCCCACACAAAAGCCTGGATTCAAGTTTGCTTCCATACACAGAGACCAGCACTTGCACACCCAAGTTTCTTACAGAGCCCGTCTGCACAGCACATCCCACATCCCTCTTCCTCCACTTCCCTGTGCCTGATGGCACTAAACACAAAGAAATATCACCCAAATATGTGCCTGAAGACAGGGCACAGAAGAGGAAGGTATCTACTTTTTCACGGTGTGAGGAAAGGGAGCATCTTCTGAGCCACCAGCCTCAGCAAAGCCTGTTAATAATGCACATGGATGAGGTCTCCTTTAGAGCCAATTCCAGTGATCACCAGAACATTGGAATGACCAGCACCAGATATTCCAAAATCCTGACTCTCTACCTCAAAACACTTGAATTCAGCTAAATAAGTATAAAGAAAATCAGTGCTGGACTCTCAGTCACTTTCCTGTTCCTGAGCACTGAGAATGCACTGTCTTGTCATGTCCAGGAGTTCTCATGTGAGCCCAATCTATACAAGTCTGTGTGGTCATGCAGGACCTGGGCATGCAGGAGCACAGCTGGGGCAGCAGCACAGCTGGGGCAGCATCTCTGAGCCCTCTGCAAGGGGGTCAGTGCCCAGTGGCACCAGGAGATCACAAGAATCCCGTGGCCCACTGGGTGTTTTTCTGGGTTTTCAGTCCAGAGCAGGGCGATCAGTCCCAAGAAAAAGAAAAGCCACACTCTGGAGAACTTCTCTGCCTCAGCTAGCTAAAAAGAAACCTGACTAAAAAGAAAGGAGAGCTCTCTCCTGCTGTCCGTGCTGCAGACAACAGTCTGTGAGAGAGAATGCAGGGGAGCAAGTGCAGTTTCTAGAGAAAACTGCTCTTTTTCCTTCTTTTTCCCTCCCTTCACTCTTCGGGCCAGTCTTGAAGGCACACAACTTAATGTCCAGCATAACCAGAACAGACAACTGGGGATACAAGCATCACAAAGTCACCCTAGGATACCTTTTTAAGTCTTGAGCCTGCTTTGCTCTTCTCCTAATCCTGATTTCACAGCAGAAAATTAATAAATAATTTTAGTGGGGGCACTGGCGTTTGGCCAGTGCTTACTTAACCCACTACATTAATTGGTGCTGTGACTCGGGTGGTGAACCAAACCCACAACACAAACTGACTAAAAAATCCCATATTTTGTCTCTCCGTGCTGTTGGCTGAAACAAATAGACTGGGGTGGAGGGGAAAGGTGTTCTAAAAGTTTATTCTACTTCTTGTTATTCTCTTTTAATTCTGTTAATAAATTTTTCCTTATACCTTTTAAAATTTTGAGCCCTTAAAGTGTTTTCACCTAGTTCTTATCTCACCCCGTGAATTTTCTTTCCACCTCCTATGCTTAACCACAACAGAGGAGAACGAGTAAATGATTTTTTGTAGGTGCACTGCCAATATGGCCAATGGTTTGATATGGCTCATATCAAACCCACTACACACCCCCTCCTGCAGCAGCCTGCTTTGCTGCTGACCCTGCTCTGCTGTGCTTTGCTGGTTGGCACCCCATGAGCTGCCAGGGCAGCACCAGCCTGGGAGTGATGATGCCTGGTCCTCTGTGAGGGCTGAGGGAGGGGAAGAGCCAGGCACGTGGCTGAGCAAGTGCTGACTCCCAAACCCTCCCCTGCACAGGAACTGCTGAGCCTCTGGGTCCTGAAATCCCACTGGGCAGCAGAGCAGCCTGACAGCTCAGCACAAACCCTGGGAAAAGGAGCTCCCAGCACCGTGGTCCCACAATCCCCACCATCCCCTGAGTGCAGAGGGAGCCATCCAGACATTATGTCCCCTTTGCTCTTTGCTGGAATAAAAGGCTGAAAAAGAACAGATTGTTTCCTTAAAATGCAGGAGGGGGAAGGAAAGAGGGTGAGAAGGAGCAGAATTGGCCTGCTAGGTTCATCTCAACCATAAGAAAAATTCTTTTTAACTTCTCTTAATGAGGACTGCTTTTTCCAAATACTACCTAATTATTGCAAATTGTTTCATCTTTTAATTGTTACTGCAAGGCAACTAAACATTGTTACGTTGATTGCTCAAGAGTGGATTGTTAATGGCTTTAATCATTTGATAATCCAGTAATACAATCAATGTAACTCTGCACCTTGTAGGAATAATTTCTGGATCCACGTGCTAGGATATGTCAGGCACCATGGGGCAGATCCTGCCAGCCTTCCCCAGGTGCAGCTGGCACTGAGTTTTTGGAAGCTCAGTTGTCCACCAGGGATGGAGAACTGGACAGGTGGGTCAGGATGGGCCACCTTTCCCTCACTTCAGCTGATCCCCCAATGCAGCTGTGGGTGGTTTTTTACTGGTGGTGACAGGGGAGCCCCCAAAATGCAGCTTTGAGGCATAAAAACACCACTGGAAGGTGAATTCCTTCAGAGTCGCTGGGAGGGAAGGGAGAAGGAGCACAGCCTGACAGGCTCAGTCAAAAAAAGTCAGTTCTGACAGACAGCAAGGAGACTAATGAACTAAAGGGTTGCTTTGATTTAGTCTTCAAGGAAAAGGAGACAATTAAGAGGCTCTGTAATTCAATAACAGTTAGCAGGAAAAGGAGCTGTCACAGGCACAAGCAGCAGTGCCAGAGCACAGACACCCTGCAGAGGAAAGGAGCAGGGGGACATGGCCTGGCACAGCCCCAGGGCCAAGGGACCAGAGAGACCTCTGGACTGTCCCCAGCACCTCAGGGAGGATGAGGGAAGGCAGGGGCCAAGCATGCTGTGTCCCAGGAGGGCGAGGGAAATCAGGATAAGCACAGCTCAGCCTCCCTCTGACACCAGATAAAATCAAAGGACATTAAATGAGGCATCTGGGGGAAGGTACCACCAACAAACTAAAGAGATGACAATCAGGCAAGCCCCATCCAGGCTGCCAGAGCAATTTA
Source organism: Illadopsis cleaveri (assembly GCA_013399915.1). Classification (NCBI taxonomy): domain Eukaryota; kingdom Metazoa; phylum Chordata; class Aves; order Passeriformes; family Timaliidae; genus Illadopsis; species Illadopsis cleaveri. The sequence goes on from VXBB01010671.1 coordinate 59,206, forward strand.
TCCCTGAATTTTCTAAAATGGTCTCAGGATCAGTGGGATCCATTCTTATTAGGGTTTAATTTTCTCGTGTTTTGGGAGCATATTGTCCATCAGTGGTCAAGGCATAGGCTGACATTTGCTGGCCAAGAATCCATGGTGTTTCCACACATGCAGGCCTCCCACTGCCATCAAATCTGCCTGCAATTAAAACAGAAATGAGCTCTCCACCCTTTGGTGATGGCTCAGAACTGTCAGGACCAAAGCTGAGGAAGCACTGGCCTTCAAGACATCTCTGGCAATGGCAAATGGAGCAGCACCCAGCCCTGGCAGCAGCAACCACCTAAAGCAGAGGTGTGAAATGCAAGCTGGTTCTGGCAGTCAAAAGCACATTACTGAATTAGTGAGAGGGGTTTTTTTTCTCTCTCTCACCTCTCCCTTTACTTAAGGGTAACTTCTATCCCCAACACAGCAAGGAAAACATGCTAAAGCTCTTTTTGCAGAACAGAGCATCTGGCAGGGAAGTGAGACCACCCAGGGGCTGGAACAGCCACAAAAAGGTGTGAGATGCCACCACCCACCCCAAACCTGACCCTTTGGGTTATCCCCCTGCTATTGGGATGAGCCTCATCCCCTGGCACAGCCCCTGTCCCTGCAAACTGCCCACCTTTGTACTCTCATTAGGCAGAACCCACAGAACCCTGACTGATGCAGGCCCAGAGAGATGCTGAGCACGGCCACTCTGGGTTTTCCCAACACCTCTGAGGGTCCAGCCCTTGGCAGAGAAGTGGCTGAAACCAATTAGTGAGATGGCACCATCGAGTGTGTCTTCAAAAATCAAAAAGGTTTTAATAAGGAAAGGAAAGGAAAGAAAATAATACAAAAAAGAAAAGCAAAGCTGAGCACAGACTAAGACAGTTCTCCTACTTGCTAGAACACCTCAAAAAGCCTGGAGCTTCTTTTCCATGTTCTTTCTCTTCAGAACGTAATAGTTCAAGTGGGTTATTTGGTTCTTGGTCCAATGAGATGAACAACAGGCTTTGAGTTACACTCTCAGAGCCCAGTCCGTGCTCCTGTGCTGGCCCTGAGCCAATTACTGTGAGAAAAACACAGAACTTTCCAGTTAAACTTCCTAAAATGTCTAAAGGTAAACTGAAACTCTTTCCCTCTTTGGAAGCACCTGCTCTGGGTGTGGGGTGCTTTACCACAGGCCACAGCCTCACAAACCCAAGCCCCAGTCTGGCCAGGCTGTGGGGCAGGAAAGCTCTGGGGAGTGGGGGAGTGTCATTACACCATCAAAGCCTTGGAGAGTTGGGGTTTTTTTGACAATGCAATACCATATTTCAATTTCAGATTTCACCCAAGTCCTGCCCCTTGTTATGGGCAGCTTCTCAGCAGACAAGGGCTCAGAGGGCACAGTGTCAGACAGTATATCTGTCACCAGGAGGGTCCTCAGGCAGGTGGCTGGAGCTGCACAGATCGTAATTTTTATTATCAAAACATCATATGGCTCCTTACGTAGTGTAAATGAGATGAACTACAGGAGCAAAGATGTACTGCTGATTAAAAATACGTGTGCATGTACCTCCACAGGTCAGAGTCCAGTGGGCAGAAATGTTAAGTGGGGTCCCACTGAGTGCCCTGCAAGGTCAATACAATTCAATAGTCTTATTAACAACTTGGAAGCCAGGCCAGGGGTATGCTAATGAAATCTGAGCATTTTACCAGGATGGGAGGGTAGCAAATAATTTGCAGGACAGGAATAAAATACAACACGAGCTTGATGAATTAAAGAAGTGGCCTGCAATCAATACAAAGAGATTCGGCAGGACAAATGCAAAAGATTAACACATAGGAAGGAATAAACAAAAGGAGAGAGGCTGTATGGAGATATCTGGCCAAACAGCTATCCAACAGAGAGTGGGCTGGGGGGATGATCGATTGAACAGAAGTCAATACCACCAGGCTGCTGCATCCCTGCAAGGTAATTATTCTGCTCTTCCCAGTGCTCGTCAGGCTGCTGTTTGAAGCAACACACCCAGATCTGGGCATCACGTTCTAACAAAGACAGACAAGCCAGAAGGAGTTCAAAAGACAAAAAAAAAAAAANAAAAAGAAAAAGAAAAAGAAAAAGAAAAAGAAAAACTGGTCCCAGTGCCCAGAGAAGTCCCTGGTTGGAAATGCTCTGCCTGCACCTACCATCACACTCAGCCCCCACAGATCCTCCCAAGGAGGGATTCCTGGATGCTGCAGAAAGCCCAGGGCACCCAGGAGCCCCACAAACTCAGAGCTGAGACTGACCTGACCCCCACAGAAGTGAAGCACCACCACACACAGCACACCCACTGCCATCAAACCTGGCTGCAATTAAAACAGAAATGAGCTCTCCACCCTTTGGTGATGGCTCAGAGCTGTCAGAAATCAAATCCACTTGGCTGCAGTTGGAGCAAGGACCCATCAGAGCTCCCTCTGCCCCAGCCCTGAGAGCTGGAGGAGGGAGCAGGAGCTGGAGGAAGGCAGAGCCTGGAGAGGAGCCAGAGCATGGCTCAGTGCTCCAGCGCGGAGACGGAGGTCTGCAACTCCACGGCACAGCCTGCAGACTCCTGCCAAAAGCCCAATTGNGTGCATGTGAAAAATGAACAGCAAGTGCAAAGCCTGGCTCTGCCTTTGTTCCCTGCCATTCCCAGGACCCTGCTGAGGTACAGCCCCAAAACTGAGGCTGGGCTAAGACACAGCATGAGGAGAGACATGTTAAACAACAGGGTGCTACAGGTGGACTAAAGGGACACAGCATAGATGCTGTGATTAATTAGGGCTCATTTTGCCCCTGGTGAAATTGCAGCACTGGGCCAAAGCTCCAGCAGAGAAAATTTAGGGGAAAATTAACTCTGTAGTGTTTCTGAAAATCCAGGCAATGGAAAGCAATGAAATACCAGAACCCTCCTCTTGGATGGAGCTGACACCAACCAGAACACAGCAGAAAAAAAAGAAAAAGAAAAANGAGGAGCTGGAGGAAGGCAGAGCCTGGAGAGGAGCCAGAGCATGGCTCAGTGCTCCAGCGCGGAGACGGAGGTCTGCAACTCCACGGCACAGCCTGCAGACTCCTGCCAAAAGCCCAATTGCACCATCTGCCAAATTAATATTCCTATTTTTAATATCTCGTTTAAAGGGAAGCATTAAGGGTGGGGGAAGGAGGGAAAAATAGAAACACCACCTCACTGATTAGATTTATAAGCTCGGCGAGGAATCGCGGCAGACATCGGGTCTGCCTCCCTCCCGTCCTCCCGTGATCAATCCTCTCTCCAGAGGTGCAGGGCTGCCGGGTCGAACACGGGGAAATGCACCACTGAGCACCATGCTGCTGCTGCCACTGCCACTTAGTGAGGAGAGCAGAGCGGGGAGGCTGGAGGAGATGAATCAACATGGTTCATTTCTTTGTCAGGAGCTCTTGCCCTGTCCTATTTCCATCCTGGAAGCAGCCCCTGCAGCCTTGGTTCCCCTGGAAGGCACACAGGCGTTGCACCCTGGACATGAAGGGGAAAGGGGTGGAAGTAGAGACAAGAGGGAGAGAAAGATGGAAAATCCCTCCAGTGAACAGAACTGGGATGCACAAGCCATGTGTCAGGGAGGAGGCAGCCTGTGGAGTGGGCAGCAGCGGCTGATGCTGAATTAGCAGGGGAGCACAAACAAGAGGCAGATGCTGGGAGCAGTGTTAGCAACTGCTGTGGAGTTGGGGCAGGGGCTGATCCTGGCTCCTGGCCAGCCCCCAGGTTGCCCTTCCAAGAGCAGCACCTCCTGAGGCTCGCCCAGGCAGCTCCCAGGCTGAGCAGCAGCCACCGCTGCTGATGCTAATGGAATTAAACATTAATATGCTAAACAGGACAAGAGTGAGAGAGGGGCTTGGATTTCTCTCTAGGTAGCAGACATGTCTGAGGTTAATGCCTGCCAATTCTTATTTGCTCTGCCATGTCAAAATCCGTGTCCTTATTAGGCAGCCCATTAGTCCCCCGAGGCCAGTAGCCCATTAGTTCTGTCCTGGTCCTGCTGCTCTCAAAGAGATTCACCGGGCAGAGTATTCACAGCAGACCTGTTCCCACCTGGGAGCCTTGGCAGGGGACCAGCCTGGGGCACTACAAAGCCAGCCTCAAACAAAGGGCTCAGGAAATGCTGGTTTTACTTCTCCCACCCCGGTTTGGTGGCAAGCAGGGTCACCCTGTCACGTCCTTTGTGCTCTGAAAGGTGAGATGGCTTCCTCACCTCCCTCTTCTTCCTCCAAAACATTTTGTGTCTGCTCCTACTCACTCATTGTTGACTTTACGTTGTGGATCCTATGGAACAGGAAGCTTTTCTTGACCAGTAAGTGGCCCAGGTTCAGGCTGGAGTGGATAGCTTCCCAAAAGGAGATCACCAAAGACACTGGATAGGAAATCTGGCGTAACTCCAGAGTAAACAGTCTTCTGCCTCCAGAGTAAACATTTCCCCAGAAGCTTCCCCCCTGTGCAGGTAGGATCCTTCCATTTATTTCTATTCCCAAGCCTCAGATTCAGCAAAACACTGGAGCAGTTACTTACCTTTAATCAGGAGCATTAGTCGCTCCATTGAAGTCAATGGGACTTCTCAGGTGCTTAAAGCAAAGAATGTGCTCCGAGTGTGCTGCTAAACCAAGGCAAGTGGTGGCTGATGAAGACAGAGAAAAAGCAGTCAACAAATGAACCAGAACCATCTGCAAATGACTCCCAACTGGGCAGGCTCCCTTCTGTAGCCTTAGACTGCTTTGCTTGCTGAAGAATTTTTCATTATGAATACAGAGCTCCTGCTGCTGCTGCTGCTTTTAAACGGTGCTTAGCAATGCCAACCCCTTGGGGTACTCCTCAGACACAGCCAGAGCCTCCTGCTCACTGCTCGGGCACCTCCTGCCCCAGCTGGCTCTGGTCAGTGGCAGGGAGGTCAAAGTACTTTAATCCCAATGGAAAATAATCCCATAGCCACCCTATGGGGAATGCTATGATGGATGCACTCCTACCTGAGTTAGGCTGGCCCAAGCTCAAACCTTGGCCCAAACATACTGGGGAGGTCTAGATCATCATGATGAGGTCCCAGAGGAGGGCTATGAAAAAGGTGAAGGGTCTGGAGGGGAAGCCACATGAGGAGAAGCTGAGGTCACTTGGCTTGTTCAGCCTCAAGAAGAGGAGAGGAGGGGAGACCTCAGAGCAGTTACAACTTCCCTAGAAAGGGAAGGGGATGGACAGACACTGATCTCTTCTCTGTGGTGACAGTGACAGTGACAGGACCCGAGGGAATAGCCTGAAGCTGTGTCAGGGGAGGTTTAGGTTGGATATTAGAAAAAGGTTCTTCCCCCAGACAGGGCTCTGGAATGGGCTCCCCAGGACAATGGTCAGAGCAGCGAGCCTGAGAGAGCTCAGGAAATGTTTGACAGCACTCTCAGGCACACGGAGTGACCCTTGGAGCTGCCCTGTGCAGGGCCAGGAGCTGGACTGGGGGTGCCTTCCACCTCAAGATAATTTGTGACTCGATGTCCTCCAGGGCCAGCTGGCAATCAGGCTGCAGGGACAAGCACCAGGCAGCCCTGAGAGCCACAGGGTGCTGTCATTTCTCTTCCCTGCTCGAGCTGAGCCCGTGTGAGGGCACCTTGAGAAACGCTTCCCCACAAAGTGCTCTCTGAATGTTCTCCCCATCTGCCTTCCTGCTCTGTGGAGTGGATCCCTCTACATTTAGCACAGCTCAGGGAGCAGTTCAGACACGTAGGCAGGGAGATTTGTGCTGTGATGTAATTGTTAAAATCTGAGAGCTGCAGGTTGCTGTGGAAGGTGGCTGTGGATACCTGGGAGGGAGGCTCTGCACTGAGAACCGTGCCTTGCTCAGCCACCTGGAACCCTGAGACTGAGCACCTGGTAAAAACAGTTCTTCCTAAGAGCTCAAAATTCATGTTTTACAAATAAGCCCTTAAAAATTCACCATTTTCTGCAAGTAAACTGCCATCAAGTATTTACAACTTTCAAAGTGAATCTGAATGCAAAACAATTCTTCCCTTTTTCAGGTGAGAAGTTTCAGAAGCTCTAGTCCTGAAGCTGTTTTCAGAGTAGATTCTGCATGTTGTCTATTGCTTTTTAAAGACATTATAGGTGGCAGTTTGATTTTTATTAATTATTTCTATTGCAGCAAAACATAAGGCTGATGTGATGATGCTCTTATATTGCGTAGGAGTAGCAAATAATGAGATTATCAAGTTGTATACTGCCTCTGAAGTGCTGTATTTGGGACTTGTAACATTTGTTGCAACATACCCTGTAGACAGTATTTCTCAGAGCAATGCAAAAAGAATCCATAATATGCAGCTGGCTGTTGCTGCCTCTGTGATGTGATCACGATGGGAATTCAGGGGAACAGTTTGGGTGTCCTCCCCACAAGGACCACGCATGGCAACCACCATGGGCAATAAAAATGATCTATGGCCTGTTCCTATAGAACTATAGAATGTGTCCTTGAGCAGAGATGTAAGTCACAGATGTGCCAAGGCCCAGTCCTTGTCCCTGGGGCTGGCTGGAGGTGACCTGCCACACCCTGGAGGAGCAGCTCTGGTATCCTTAGGATTCAGGATGGCTCATGTAACCACACATAGAACTCTGATTTCTTCGTTATAACATCATAGCAAAGTTTGTTGAAAGACAGATTCCTTTTATACAGTGTTTTGGCACAATGAATAGGATTGGCCCTTTAGGGCACCACCTTTTTGTAAACATCTCTACCAGTAAACAAGTTGGAAAAACAACAGGTGTCAGGAGGAGGATATGTACAGGGAGTGCTTTGGGTTCCTCCTCATGATTTCTCAGGCCAGAATGAGAATGTTAGGTGCCCAGCTTTCCCGCAGGCTTCAAGCCATTGCCTGGAGCCTAAAATCCATTTTCTGACCACTGTCAGGTCCCACACTCTGGGAGTGAGCTCTCCCTGCCCATGCAGAGTCACCTGTCCCAGCAGCCAGGACCCGTGGAGAGGGTGTGAGTGCTGGGGGCTGCCAGCCTCCCAGACCAGCTGGGGGACAGCAGACCCCTCAATTCCTGCAGCCAGCACCAGCCCTCCTTATGAGGGATGCCTCCATGCCAGACAGGAGATGGATATCTGTTCCAGAGCAGGATCCACCAGGCACGAAGGCAGAGAACTGCTGACAGAGAGAATGTAGCTTATTATTTAAATCCCACTTTTAGAGATGTCTTTCTTAATAAAATTTCCTTAGCAGAGTCTCTCTTGTGTACACAAAGCCGTGGGCAGATTTCCCAAAGGGTACAGCAGAGATTACAAGATACAGCTTGGGCTGGAGCGTCAGGGGGTGGATGCTTTGAACTCAGGGGGTTTCTAAAAGCACAAGGGAAATTATTCCAGAGTTGGAGTAATTCACAGTGTTTTAATAGGGGACAAATTACTCATTTTTAACACCCTCTGCAGATCTGTCCAAAGAATCACAAACATTTTTCCTCCCTCAAATCATTCTCTGGTGAGAGTGATAACAATACATCCCCAATAGCCTCACTCCACCTATAGATCTCAAAGCACTCGATAAAGTTTCACAGGTTTCATGAGAGCTTTTCAGGGGCCGGGAGAGGTGAAGTGACTTCACTAAAGACCTAACCTAAGTGGTCGAATCAAAAAAATCCCTTATTATAGTAACACAAAAGCTTCGTTTAAGATGCTACAATTTGACATCATCCCAAAAAATATAATGCTTTAGGGCATGACTCCACAGCCATTAACGTTTGTGTAAGGCTTTCCATGGACATCGGTGGAAGCTGGGTCTGCCTTTTAAAAGCTATCCCTTCATCCACTCAGACAAGCCTTTTTTTTTTTTTTTTTCTCCCTTCCCATTTTCAGCTGATGTTCTCCAGCCTATTTTCTGGAAAGCGAGGGCTTTTCCATTTTCACATGGAGCAACTTTATTTCCATGGTACGCCAGTCTGCTCGGGATGTCACGGCGTGGCTCCCAGCGAACGCTAACCTGACATGACAGGCAGATGCAACTCGCCTCAGCAGGACAAGCCAGGGAAGAAGTTTAAAGCAGCTTTATTCCAAGGAAATGTGGTAGAGAGGAAGGAAGGAAGGGGAGGACTGAATCCCCCATTTCTGCTTCCAGAGAGATTTGAAGTTTTACAGCCAGGTTTTAGTGCCAGCACGGCGCCACGGCCCCAGAGGCACCGGGGACAGCGAGGGCACTGTCAGCCAAGCCAGGGACAACTGCAGCATCCCAAGCCAGGGTGACATGTCTCTCTGCTTGATTTACCAGCTCACAGTCACACAGCCAAGTTGTGTGCAAGCTCTGGTTTGCCTCTCCAAACACCCAGGAGACATCGTCTAGCAGAGGGGCTAAAGGAATAAATGATGTCGCCTGCCCAGGCTGTAACAGCTCGGAGTGACAGCAAGACACTGGAGCACAGGGGTGAGTGACAGAAAGAAGGGAACATCACACATCTGCGATGGCACAGAGTGGCTTGTGGATGTCCAGGAGGGTGAACTCATCACCCAGATGGGCGAAAGCAGGGAGAGGATCTGCATCAGATCCCCTCTGGAGGAGGGTGGGTAGAGCCGAGGAGCAGGAACTGGCCAGCCCTGGTGTGAGCAGCCCCCATGAACACCCCCTGCTCTGCTCCCTCCTCCCTCTGCAGAGCTTCTGGCTCAGCCAATCCCCCTGGCTTTGGTCTCACAGCAGCCACACAGACTTCTTTGGGAATATTCCCCACCATCCTTCCTTATCAACCTGTGTGTGTCACCCTGCTTTCCCAAGCCAGCCTGCAACACTCCCAGCAAGAACACCAGGGATGGAACAGCTCAGTGCAGCTCTGGGCCAGTCTGCCTTCACGAGGTGTGGTGTTCCAGCCACACACAAGACACTATCACTCCTTGGACAGAGTGAGTATTTCTGATGACCCCAGAGCCTGCATTAATTCATTTGCCATGATCCACAGGCTGGAAGGCAACCCTCAGCTTCAACAGGACACTGGCTCAAGTCCATGCACATCAAACTCTATCTGCAACATCCAAGCTGTTCCCATCTGTTACCCTGACTGGGAATTTTATAGATGAGAAGCCAGAAAAGTTGTAAAGTACGAGGTTCAATCCCTGCTCTCCTGCAGATGTACAGGGCACGTTTCATTTCTCTCACTGTGCATAATCTCACCTGTCCCCCTGGACACTGCAGAAACATCAGCACCCGTGGAAGGCTGTCAGCACGCCCTGACAGCAGAATTAAGGTCAGCTCATGTCTTGAAGAGCCCCAAACATGTACTTTCCAGAAGTTTCAAGCAGGCTGAGATAATTAATATCAATATTTATTCATATTCATTAATATCCTTTCTATACAGCGTGGAACACAGTCTCAAAATCCTGCCAAGTGCTCTCCTGACTCTCTCTCAGAAGGCACGATTGCTTCTTCCAGCAAATTTTGCAGGACTGTACCTCTCCACCCCGGCACCAGGAGAGCCATGGGCTGGGCTGGGTGATGCCCCACTCACCCTCCCACCCCCACCTGAAGCACGACCCTCTCCAAACCTCCCCAGCAGGGACACGGCTGTGAGGTTGGTGACTCCCTTTGCCTGTACAAAGCCTCACAGGAGCTGGGGGCTGTTTTGTCCGGGGTTTTGGGGGTCTGTTTGATGTCCCCACAGCGCTGGTGCCGGTCCCCTGGAAGGGTCTGTGTCGGGATGAGCAGTGGCTGCGTGGCAGCACAACAGACTGCCGGCACAGAAATTACTCCAGGCACAAAGAAAACACCAACAAAGATCACACTCCACAAAGAGAGGCAGGAATTTCACAGCAGAAGAGAAGAATAGAGACTTTAAAAGCTGCTTTCATTTCACTTGGCGGCTCTGTCCATGGACTGTCGAACTGCAGAAACGTTAGGGCTCGGGGCACGCTGCAGGTCACCAGGATTTCCTCATTTATTGCTTGTTTCTTATATGAGCTCACTACAAACACAGGAGTCTTCGTCCTCTTTGCATTGTTTGGAAACAGCGAGACTGAATGGGATCTTTTCTCTTCCTCTCCTTCTCTGAAGGGCTGCAGTAATGAGCAGAGGATGTAGTTCACTTCGCTGAGAGGGGAGGCTATTAGAGCTGCCGCTAAACACCCACATCAGAGCGGCTGTGAGGCACCGGCTCCCTCCTCTCCCTCTCCGGGAAGTCACAACCCAGCAGCTCCACTCAGGAAAGACAAAGAGGAAGGGCACTGCCGAAACCCCAGTCCTGTTGAGCAGCTCCTCTACGCGCAGAGGTTTGGCTGTGGGGCTCGGGGTCAGCCTCAGGAATGGGCTGTCTGCAGGGAATGCCACAGGCACTGTCCAGATGGATGCTTCATCACGCCGAGGAATTTAGGTTCTGTGAAAACTCCTGTCACAAGGCCAGGCTGAGATCGCTGTGACCCTAAAGAGATTATCACCTTAAAGTAGGTTAGTGTGTTAATAAATTAATTATGCATGGAGGTAGCCAGTTGTCTGAGGAGAGAAGGATTAAAATTACCTCCCAGATAAATTAGGAGCAAGGCATCCTGTGGGGAAGGCAAAGAAAGGAAGATCTGAGCCCGAAGGATTCCTGCAGGAAACACAAAGATGAGCCCAGAGGTGTGACCTGCCCTGAGTGCCTCAGTGGTGTGCCTGGGGTCAGCATCCTCCGTGTTCAGGGACTGCCAGAATCACCATCACCCAGGACAGAAACCACCTGGGGGGATCCAGGATGGCTCAAATAACAATATGTGTAAACTCTGGTTTCTCCGGAGGGCTTATGGCAAAAGTTTATGGAAAGACAGACTCTTTTATACAGTGTTTTGGTGCAGTGAATATGATTGGTCATTTAGAGCAACACCTCCCCACTGTTTCTTACAAGTAAACAAGAACCAGGCGAAAACACCACCTGCTAACAGCCTTTCACCTTCCAAGGATTGTTTAGATTCCTCCTTATGATTTCCCAGGCCAGTGTGAGAAAGCACTGAGTTCCCACAGGCTCTGCTGCTGCTGCTGCCTGAAGCCTAAAAATCTATGTTCTGACCACTGTCAGTTCCTACAGGGGGACACTGGAGTGGAGGTGATGCCAGCCTGCAGCTCAAGCTGCCAAAAATTCAAGGGCTGTCACCAGACTCTCATCTGGGATGAGATAAACGCTCCAGGAGTGCCTCGTCCCTCCTTCCCTGAGGAGGCAGTGATTACTAAGGACATTTCCACGAGCGGTGTATGATCTTTATTTTTTCATGCACAATGACCTTTAAAAGTACTGCCTAAGCTATTTGCATTGCCTGGCCCAGAGTTCCAGCAGACAGCAGGAAGACGAGCATTAACCTTAATGGTTAAATCACTTCATGCCACCGCAAAGATGGAGCACTCCCAGGAGTCGGCAGAAGACTGCTTTCATTTGATTATTATCTATTTAGCCAGCAACAAGCGTCTCTTAAAGCTCCAAGTTCCAAACCTCCCAATGCTCCCCTGGTTTTCTGGAGGGGCAGCCCAGGAAACACTTTGGGATACTTTAGGAAAGAGGCAGGACACCTTTGCAGGCAATTTGATGGGAAGAGTGGGGTGGGAGAGGCCATGCCCCAGCAGAGTCACCCTGCCTGCAGTGGCTCCTCTGCTCCTACCATGCAGGAGAGCTGCAATTCCGGGTTTGACCCCCAAACCACCCTGTGGCACTGACTGAAGGTTTGTGACCCCTTGGAACTGGGATCTCACACTTCCTTTTCAGCGACACAGTAATGTGTAAGTTTTATTTATAACCACAGTACAGAAACAGCACAAAGAGGTGTAAATAATATCACAGTGCCCTCAGCACGGGACTTAGGTGGAAACACCTGCCTTGGAGTGGGTTTATTTATGTGTTCATACACGCAGAGCCCAGAAGGTGTAAGCAGTGCTGAAATGAATTCCTAGAAAT